>JAAEAF010013663.1:0-241545 GCA_011037195.1 Triatoma infestans
GTGATTGATTGTTTCTCCAAGTATGCCTGGGTAGAACCTGTGAAATCTAAAAGTGCTCAAGATGTCACTCGAGCAATGGAAAACATTCTAAATTTGAGTGGACGAATTCCCAAAAATATTCAAATAGATAATGGTAAGGAATTCTACAATGCCCAATTCAAGAAGCTAATGAAGAAGTACAATATAAATCATTACAGTACTTATAGTCAGATTAAAAGTTCTATTGTTGAACGATGTAATAGAACATTTAAATCAATGATGTATCGACTGTTCAGTAAGAGGAAACTACAATTATACAAAATATTTAACTGATTTGATAAATGATTACAACAATAAAATACACCGTACGATTGGTATGAAACCATCACAAGTAAATGCCACCAATGAAGCTTCTTTATTAGCTAATGTTTATTCTTCTAAAGGTAAGAGAAGTGATAAACAGCGTTTTAATGAAGGAGATTATGTACGTGTTTCAAAGAGAAGGACTGTTTTTACAAGAGGATATACGCCCAATTGAAGTGCTGAAATATTTAAAATTAAAAGTGTGCGCAAGACAGTTCCATATACTTACTTGTTGGAAGATTTGTCCGGACAACCTATTCAGGGAGCATTTTATACACAAGAACTGCAGAAAACTAAATATAAAGATGTATATCTTGTAGAAAAAGTATTAAAACGTAAAAATAATAAGCTTTATGTAAAGGGGTTGGGCTTTAATAAAAAGCATTCTTGGATAAATGTACGTGATTTACTAAATTAAAGATGTTTTTTCTGTTAACTGAGTTTCTTCTGCATTCCTTCCTGAACCAGTTGAAACATGTTTCAAACAGACGTTGACATGTAATTATGGGTTAATAAGAAAAAAAAAACTTAATAAACACATGGCTTTTATTGATCTTGCACAATTTTATAATAATAAGGCAACATGGTATTGGGTTTACAGAGTTTTGACAAATAATTTAACTCATTACTAATATCCGTAAAGATGCTTTGAAGTTTGAAATATTCATTTCTCAGAAGAGTGATGGTAGTAGGTTGAAAACTGAGATCTTCCACCCAAGTTGCTTTTCCCTGGATAGAAATCATCTTATGGCTAGATGTAATGAAAAATATATTAGCGCTGTTAAGATTGATTGAGTCTGAAGAAGCCTGTTTTTTCTTATCAAAGAATTCATCACAATATTGCTTGTTAGATTCCAAAGTTGACCAGTCATCTACCTTAAGATAAATAATAACTTTTCTGGTTTTCAAAGCTATCAGAGGTACACCATCTTGAGACAGTCCAGTTATCAGAGTCTTAGAGTTGTGTCTGTTGAGAGGAAAACTTGTGGTTAAATGTAAACCAATTTCACTCGCTGCCATGATGCTGAACACTGTTTTGCACTGTTTTGAACTTCTTGAAAGATCCCCTCCACCAAGAATATCATTTAAATCACGTTCAATGCTATTGGATAGAAATGATATTCGGAAACATTCACATGTATCAGGTCCACACCACTGGCCAGGGTTTGACCAAACGCATTGTTTAAAATGTTTATTAGCGGCTCTTTCCACGAACTCTTTTGCATATTCTTCCATTCTTAGTAATTTTCGTTTTAAGTCTATATATTTTTGTGCCAATTCAAAATTATCTAAATCGATAGTGGATAACGTGGAAATAAATTTTTGATAACTGTCACTGGTTGTTATTTCCTTCCAAAGATCTGCCATCGTTGCACTACATAAATGAACTACATGAATGAAATAGTAAACCCTTTCTTTTAAAAAAAAAATCTATTACTTAAGGTACGTGAATGTGTGCAATAGTTGAAGCGTATATATATATAAAACAGATGACATATATGTTTAAGAAAAAAAAAAACAAATACAATAGTGCTGGTGACCTCAAAGGGTAACGACTAGAGTATAAGACAGCTAAATGACAAATTTTGTATTTGATTACACAAATATTATTAAGTTTATTTATAATATTTATTTATTTATTTATTTTTTATTATATTATAATTACAAACTATAGAGAGCGTGGGCTATAGATGAACAGGGGGCTAACGCTAGTGAGAGAGATGATGATATAGGGAATGTTGAGACAGCTATATACCCACTACACCACACTCCCCATCGCCTTAGCTACGGTGAGCTGAGGAAGGGCTGAAGAACACCCTCCTATCCAGCGAATTTTGTAGGCGGGGGGCGAAGGGGGGGTTCGCGCAGTTGTAACATTAGTACCCTACTTGTTACTTAATAAGTTTAAAGGTATACAAATGGACGAAATGTAGCACAGTTTAAAACTTTTTTATACGTTTAGGTTACTAGGGACCTGGTATTTGGTTAAAAAATGGTCAAACCGGAAAGGTACCATTTTGTGAATATACGCAGAAACAACACTAAAAAAAAAAAAAATCCAATCTCCCAGAACTGTTCGATTCCTGCTGTTCTGTGAAGGAACAGCAGTAACGAAAGGGATAGATAGATTGACAGGAAAAGGGACCGAGCGGGCTCATTCCACTGCGACCACATTAAGAGGTCTATTGTGGCTCCCGAAAAAACTAGCAAAAATCCCTCAGCTCTACTTTCTTAATCAGGCCTAGCAAAGCTGGGAGTGGCTCCGTCATGAAGGCTCTTAGCTTCGGGATTGCTGTCCCAGGTGAAGAAAAGGAAACCTTGACCTCGGTGGGCAAGTTTAAAGACTTATACAAATGGACGAAATCGTAGCAAGCTTAAAACTTTTTATATAGTTTAGGTTACTAGGGAACTGGTATTTGGTTAAAAAATCGGTCAAACCGGAAGATACCATTTTGTTGAATATACGCAGAACAACACTAAAAAAAAAAAAAAAAATCCAATCTCCCAGAACTGTTTCGATTCCTGCTGTTCTGTGAGAAAAGCAGTAACTGAAAGGATAGATAGATAGATAGAAGGGGAGTGCGGGCCTCATTCCATGCCACTGCGACCTACATTAAGAGGTCTATTGTGGATCCCCTAAAAATAGAGCACATCCCTCAGCTTCAACTTCTTAATCAGGCCTAGCAAAGCTGGGAGTGGCTCCGTCATGAAGAAGCTCGTAGATTCGGGATTGCTTGTCCCCCAGTTGAAGAAACCTTGCCCTCGGTGGGCTGGCACTCACAAAGGTTGTGTACCGGGGCTTCCTCCTGGTCCTAGCATCACGCGTTTATCTGCAAATAGTAATTGGTGCATGTGCCTATTCAGCCTAGCTGTTCCAGTTAATAGACCCACTATTAGCCTTATGTCCCTTCAGCTATGGCTCAGTAGGTCCCTGGTAAATTTAAGCAAATCTCTCTTAATGAAGACTTTATCCTGCCTCAGTCTTGGTGTTCTCTCCCACCACTGCAGACGCTGATCTTCTATCTAGCCTTGGAAAGAAGTTTGAATTAGGCTCCTGGACAACCCGCAAAAGGGTCCGGGGGCCTATAAAAGTGTCCTTTGAACCCTCCCTTGCTAGGGCAACCCAGAAACCCCGCATATGTTCTGGCATCCAGGCAAGTGTCAGCTTATTCCGAACACCCATCTCGGTTCTGGGCAAAGTCCTTCAAGGCTGCTTGACTGTCGGAGTATATGGTCACTCTCCTACCCTCCACTCCTTGCCTTATAATCTACTTAGCGCAGAGTTTTAACGCCACGACTTCAGCTTGAAAGACGTGGCGTACTTCTCTAGGCTCGCCTTAATCTTAACTTTAGGTCTGCCCTCATAGTCCCCAGCTCCGATCCCACTCAGCGTTTTAGAGCCGTCTGTATACCAGACCGAGTTACCGAGTAGAGAGGGGGCACTAACTGAAAGCATGTAAAATATTTCACCCCAGACCTTTACTTTTTCTTACGGTTGTGACGTTGCGTCAGTAATAGGAAGTAATTAGTAGGTAACAGTAAATGCATACGAGCCCGTGAGTGAGGTGAACCAGGGAAGTGCCTGCTATCGGTGGGAAGGAAAGCATTAGAGTGGAGGGGAGAGCGACCGCGCGAGAGAAGAGGGGCTGGAGAGAGTGGAATGATTCATTCTGTTTGTTGCGAGCGGTGAGGCGCCGTGAGGGAGCTACCAAAGAAAAAAAACGCTCATAATACACCTGTTACGCATTACTACATTAAGCCAGAAGTAATACAACTGTACCCGTAATACAATAGGCCAGGCAATTTATCAGCATTACGAAGTGAGCTCGATCACACGACCGCAGCAGATCCTAGAGGAAGATCAGTTACACTGTCTGTTATCCGTCTGTGTCGACCCCTCCCGTCAACACCTCTATATCAACGTCCTCAACGACACTGGTGTAACTGATAGACTATATTAATTAGTGTAGTTAACTGTGTAAGGCAAATTAACACCTGTAAAACAAAATTGGAGAAAAAATCAGAGAAAGTAACAAAATATAACTATTAGTAGATAACCATTGTAAATATGATGTAATTCTATGTGTGAATGTGTGGCCCTGTAGTAGTTAAGTTAGCCGTAGCCCTAGATTTGATGTAAAGTATTAATTTTCTGTTCAATTGATTAAATAGTGCTTTAGTTGGTCAAATAGATGAGTGATTAAATGTTCACTCCTATCCTGGCCGCCCCAAACCCTTCCTCGCCTAACCGCACCACCTGGGGTAACATCATAATTTTGGCGCCCAACGTGGGGCTCGAACCTACGACCCTGAGATTAAGAGTCTCATTCTCTACCGACTGAGCTAGCGCTCAGGGCTTCCTGATCTTCCACGGAGAGAACTACCTTTGTGGAAAGTAATGCTATGCATCAAATTTTCGAAATTCAGTTTTCATCGAAAATTATATATTTTGAGGTCTCCTGAGCATGGAAAAAATGTATATGAAAGATAGAGGGTGACAGCAAAAGTAAAATATCTGCAAAACTTAAACTCTCAAGGAGCCCAAACTTTATATTCAGTATAATTACTATTACTGCAACTTACATATAGCAGCGTTTTAGTCGAATCTATCAAACAAAAGTGCGGTTTTACTGATTTTTTTTTTGTTTCTCGCGAGTATTCTCAAAAATAGCTCCAAAGATTTCCTTTTCACTTTGTATACACACTTATATTTGAAACATTTCCCCCAGAAAATTGACTTTTGGTGGATTCTAGGAGAGCAATAACGTCATGTTAAACTTTCCTTTAAAGTGCCATTCACTATAATATATGGTTCTATCCACCTTATAATATTATGCTTTATTAAAAGGACTGTTGAATTCCAAGACTTTATAGAATAAGTTTCTCGTGTTTTTTTTTATTTTCCTTAAACTTAGAATGTTAACCGTAGAGATACATAACACTTTCATACGATACATTTTACCGAAAAAAGGATGTAAAAACCTGTCAGAAAGGTTCAAATTTAAACTACCGATACAAGCTTTGTTGTTTGAGACAGAGTGTGCTGCCATACAAGTCACACTCAGGCATGTACGTATAATCCCTACAACTTTTTGCATAGCAAGTTCCAATTAAACTTTTCTAATTATTGCAATTAGAGGGAAGGGATTAGCAAAAAGGACTAGCAACGCGGAGGTCCCAGGTTCGAATCCAACATACTGCCCTTAGATTTTCTCTTTTACTAGAAACCTCTATAGCTACTGTCTAATGATGTGCAGTGTTAACTGTAGCTACAGAACACTGGCCAGAGGCAGCCAGTGCACTGAGATAGCTCCGGGAGGCACAATAGGTCTTTCAGGTCGTAGGGCATATTCCCTTTAAAAAAAAAAATCTGGTTTGAAACACTCACACAACTTTCTCTTTACTCCAGTTCTCAAAATTCAATTAACAAATTTTAAGTTTGTGTACCAAGATTTAAGAAATTCCTCGAAAACTGAAAAAACTGTCAGTAAAAGCGCACTTCCGGTTTACTAATTTCTTGAAACTCGGCATTTCGGCCATCTATTTATTTCTAATTAATTTTGTTTGGATGATAGAATGTATAATCAACTATGATACCACTTTAGAGGAAGCTCTAACCCCACCCCTCCCCTAAAAGCGCCATTAAAGAAATTTTCTCAGAGAAATGTTTTAAATAAAAGATGTAGATCTTTGGATGTTTAGTTTATATACGAAGTTTTGAGAAAATCGTCGGTGCATTTTTGAGAAAAACGCAAAAAAGTAAAAAAAACAACTAGTAAAGTGGTACTCTCGAAAAGAGGAATTTTGACAGATAACGTACTGTCAGATCCCATGGTGATACCTAAACGGAATATCAAGTTTGAACTTTCTACGGTTTTTCGTTTTTGAACTATGCTGTTCACATACACATATACATAAACATACACACACATACACACACACACACACACACACACAGACCATTTGCTAAAAACCACTTTTTTGGACTTAGGGGATCTCAAAACAGATATTTCCGGTGAAAACTCGATATCGAAAATTTGACACGATTACAATACTTCCTCTCTCACCAGGAATAAGAGAAAGTAATTATTGCAATATCAAAGAAAATTTATAAATAATTAATTTGTTTTAATTGCAGTGAGAGAAAGTCCTATTAAAAGATTGCGCTGGTTTGGACACGCAGTTAGGATGGAAGGTAAAAGGGAACCGAATGGGAAACAAGAACGACCACAGCAGATAGAAAGGGCGGCCCAGGAAAATTTTTGTTAGATCTCACCTGAGTGAGTCTCGCAGTGGAAATGGACTTTATGCAGAGGATTCAATGGAAAGAGAGAGACCTGGTGGGAAAAACTGAAAGACATATTCGGTTGAGGAATGCCTCAGTATTGAGAAAACTCCAACAAAAAGTATTAATGTTTTACACCATAATTTTTCCAATTTGTATTAATGTTTATAAATTGATATATTGCAACAAATAAAACAAATAAAAACAAACAAAAATAAATCAGAAAACAAATATTGCTTTTCATCAAGATGTGGTCAGAAAAGTTATCAAAAGTAAAATGAAATCAAAACTATAGAAATCTTTTATATTAGAGAACATAATACAGTAGAGGTTATTGCCCCTTACAAGTCGTTTATGAAGTTTCATCTTTAACTTTTCATAACAATCTAATAATATTCCACCCCTCCATTATTCATCTTGCCACTTACTTCTATCATACAAATACACTTGTATACAATTAAGGTTTATATAATTTATTGCTTCTACAGCCCGTACTGTGGGGTGGGGGGACGCCATATAAAGGAGAAAAATAATTTTTAGAAAGTTCAATTGTAATCAAATTCGTTTTCTAATTATAACAATAATTGATTAAATAGAATAATACTGTAATCAGTGGCGGCGAATAAGGGAAATGGTAATTTTTAATAATAATGTGAACTAAAAATTTACGATTAATTAATTTCTATTTATATTAAAACAAAATTCAATTATAATTAGTAACATGTGGGACTTTATCTATCTATAGCTCACTTTTCTTTTTTTTTTAATTTACCTGACTGGATTCGGATTTTTCATACATAGGTCAGAAATAAGGCTAATTAAGTTCGTGTAAAGAGTTAACTTTAATGTTATTGTTACATACTACACTTGTTGATTATATGTAAGAGGTTATAATGTTATGTTATTTTGTATCTGTGTGGGTTTAAAAATGGAATAATTATAAATTATGATTACATATTAGAAAATGATGTATATTGGAATGGCGTGGTTATTTTAAAATTAAATTTTAATAGCGTTGTTTATATATGCTCCAGTGTTTTGTCAAGTAACTTTTAATAAGTAAGAATGCATTATCGGACTCGAACTATATGGATCAACAAAGCGCTCCAATGTTCAACCGTATCCAATCCCTACAATCAAAAACCCTACGCACAAGATGCTCCATTTTACGTCAGCAACCACACTATCCACAATGACCTAAAACTACCATTTGTCCTAGATCTCGCCAAGTCCAGATAAATTAAATTCCATTCCAAACTATCCCATCACTATAACCCATTGATCCGCAACTTGTCACAGATAACACTTCCTGCTAATCCTTCCTAGAGGACTGAAGCGCCAATGGCCTTGCGATCACCTGATTGCTTGATAAAAAAAAAAAGGGCATCTTTCGAATTCACTTCATCGGTGTCTCAACTAACCGAGTTATGATGGTCATTGTTGGATGGCCCTCATTCAATTCTGTTACGTCATATTATTAGTAATTTTTTTTTTTCAGTTTTGTTTAGTTTTTATTTATTTTAATTAAATTTTATTATTTGTTATGTTATCTTCTGTCATCTTATTTGCTTGTTGTGTGTAAATCCGCAGTTTCAAATAAAATAATTAAAGTAATAAAAAAACATACATTATACAAAAAAGAATAGATAAAGTTTGAAAAAAAAAATGGAATGCATAAAGTTAAAAGCTTATAAAAATTATAAATAATTACTAAAGTGTATGCAAGGTTAATATAAGAAAATATGTAGGTAGACTGGGTATGTAGGTAAGAAGGATGGTAGAAAATGATAGCTGTAGATTATTGTAGGGGATTATCGCACTGCAACCTGAAAGATCTATTGTGACCCCCGGAGCCTTCTCAGTGCACTGCCGGCCTCCCAAGCAGTGTTCTCTAGCTACAGGCAACACTGCTCATCAGTACAGTGAGTTGTAGAGGCTCCTAGGAAGAGAAAATCTAAGGGCAGCATGCTGGATTCGAACCCAGGATCTCCGCGTTCTAGCGTGCTACCACTGAGCTAATCCCTTCCTTCTTCCTTGGCTTAATAGAGACGGAGAACCTAGTCTGTGTACTGTGTTTGTCCTCATCTGTAAAGTGTATTGTATACTATTCTGACGAAGTGCATGGAGTACTGAGCTGTGGTAACCCTGTGGGGTCGCTACTCCCCAAGTAACTGCACGCAACAGATATCCCTTGCGGGAATAGCAAATGGTAACTTTGAGATGATATTTAAATAAATAATTACAGCAAGTCAAAAAATGTATTCTTTTTTTTTTTTTATTTATCATGCTTATGTTTAAATGATCTTAATCATCTTGAGAGAAATTTCGTTGTATAATGTATGTTCTGTACACTGTATGGGTCTAACCATTTTGATAATATTAATATACAACATAAAGTATTGTAACGTTTTTCCCTCTAAACTAGCTACTGCAACTAGTTTTAAGTGGGTTCGTAAAGATAAAATACTCTAAACTTCAATAAAGAAAACACCAATTTATTGTTATAAACAATAAATTACAAAATACAACACTTAATAATAACTACTTCACAGTTTAAACCACAAAAGTTCACTTTGTTCACTTTTTATACACTTTCCACAAACTAGTGACTTCGTTTGTAACTGGAAAACTCTCCCAACTCTCTGTGGTCCCACTATACCGGTGGGGAATCTTCTAGAACTTCCTCGATTTTTCTAGAGAGAACTAGAGCGCCGCCAGCGCTTCCCAGCGGCCACTAGGAGAATCTTAGGTACCTGCCTTCTCTCCTAGATGGCACCACTGGCTGCGTTTAAAGTATTGATAGAATCCCAAATTTGAAAAAAAAAATCGGTTAGCAGGAAGTGTGTTTTTTTTCGAAAAGGTTTTTTTTTTGTTTTTTTTTTTTGAATTTTAAGAACTTTATCTTTTTAAAAACTTTATTTTTTTTTTTTTTTTAACTTGGATCCAAAACTGCACAGATATAAAACTATCATTTTATTTGTAATATTTTTCTGAAAAAAAAAAGAGGTAGCTTTTAGGTGGTTCTGAGAAATAGGAGTCGTTAAAAATTCAAATTTGGTTTTCAAAATTAATGGCGCTCTCTACAATGTAAAATCAGTCTCTATCTCCCTCGATTGCTAGTTGACACTCCCCCTCCGCACCACATGTCAGAACAAAAGAGGGAAATTTGAAAAGAAAATTAGCCATTTATTGTCCTCACGAGTTGATCTAGTGGCTAGCGCGCTCGCTTTTCGTGCGAGAATTCAGAGTTCGATTTCCGTGAGGGCAAAGTCAGTGTTGACCAGCATCGTGATAAAAAGTGGGAAGCTACATTCTTCCCGTATGCCCCTTTTCCTCCTGGTACTTCGGGCGATCTTTCTAGACCGTACCTTCCCGTTCGGGTTTACCGTTTATCAAGAATGAGATGTCACCACCATGGAAGGACTGTTAGTGCAATGCCCGACTATAGCAGAAGTGCTGAAGCACTCCCCCCCGCTTGACCCATTTAAGAGATACGCTCAACCAGCGCACAGACACACTCCAGAAGCTAGAGAAGGCACTCTCTAGCAGGCTGTAGTGAACCGCGCATACCCAGCAGATGCGCTTCCAGCAGCGGGCTGGCTCCGGGGTTAATTTTATATTGCGAGTCTCCTGCCGCTCACCTCATGACCTCGGTCATTGGAGTTATTGGTTAAGCCACGGCCACTACGAATCCTACCTCAATTGGAAGCTACTGGCTCAGAAAGTTGTTTGCGGCCGTAGTTCAGTATTCAGTATCTAACGCGCTAGCGCGACTGATCGCACGCCCGATGGACCTAACGTCCTTCTACTGATTCCTGTCCATTGCCTCAAGCACAGGAGTTTCAGTAACCCAGGTAACTTGCACGCAACCCTGTAAGCGGAAAGGATCAGGATGGGTTGGGGGAGGGAATTCCCAACCTGGAGAGCAAAAGGCTGAATGCACCCCGAAGGAAGGGTGGACGATGGCTTCGCCAAAATATCCCTAGTTGTTGAAGTAAGAGTGACACAACTAGATTTTACTTTCCACACAAGGACTCATACGTATCTTATTAGAAGATACGACTTGTCCAGTGCAGGGTCTCCCTTTTAGTCGTCTCCTACGATAGGAGGGCATACCGTAGGCCTATTCTACGCCGGGACCTACACGAGGAGTGGAAAGACAGTTAGTAGCGCCCTAGGTAACGAAGGCCAGAACTAAACGGCGTGGGAACTGCGGCGTACTTACCACAGGTACCCCCTAACCAAATCGCCGTCTGGTAAGCCTTGGCCTTTCGTGGGCTGTTGCGTCATAGGTTTTTTTTTGCCATTTATTTATATCACTATTTTAAGAGGAGTAAAATAGTGAGTTGTGTGAGTGTGAATGCGACCAGACAATAAAAGTATTATTATAGTAAAAATATGGAAATTTATAATTCCACTTTAGCGAAAATATTTATATAAAGTAAAATCTCTATAAAAAATAATAATAATAAAACTTTAATATTACACTAAAATATAAAGGTGATATAAAGTAACAGTTCAGGTTCAAAAAGTTGGTCTATACAAATAAGGCTTTAGAGATTCCAAAACGACTCCCTAAGGAGATATTAGCTCCTTATATAGTAGTGGGTAGCCTAACGAGGGGATTCTCTACCTATTCACAACAGAATATGGAGTGAAGAAATAAAACAATCAGATAGATTTAATTAATTTACAGTGAGAAGTGCCCCCACCCCTATCTTACGTGCTCCAAATAATTTTACTATAAAATAAATTATCTGGTTATGTAACAGGCATCCGAGACTTTTCTTTTATTGCAATTTTTACAATTCTAACTGATCAATTTTCTTCAACTTAGAATTTTTATTATACTTTTATTGGCCCTTAGCATAGCCAATAGTGGTGGGATTATAGTTTTTTTTTAAATGGCTGGAGAGAGCTTCGAAGTGATCCTTACGTCAAGATCGGAATAGGCTAAGAGCTGGCAAAAACGAGGGCGGTCTAGTGGTTCCTGGTTTTCGGTCGGATCCAGGATGGCCTGCGGTACAGGAGCCGGAATATATGGGGTTAAACCGGAGGAGATACACCACGGTATTCCAGGTTGAAGTTTATGCTATAAAAGTCTGTGCTGAGAAGAATCTGCGTATGGACCCTAGAATAGGGAAATATACATCTTCTTGGACAGTCAGACGGCCTAGACTCAAGGCTATTGCGACCTTCATAATCACCTCTTTCCTGGTCAGGGAGTGCAGGGACTTCCTGGAGTTGCTTTCTCGGTGTGGGTACCGCGATACAAGGGGATAAAAGGTAATGAGTTGGCCACCTTCAGCGAACTCTCCAGTTTGTGGACCGGAACCTGTCCTGGAGATAGCCAAAAGGCTGGCGAAGGCGTTTCTGAGAGAATGGACTCAGAGATGGAACACAGCCGTTACTGGAGGCTAAGAACTGGAGCAAAATTCAGCAAGGTGGTGATGCCAAGGCTGTGTAAGAGAAGAACTAGAGAGACCTTGGGTCTAGTCAGGAATCAAATTTGTCTGATAGAGGACCTGTTCACAGGGCATGATAATTAAAAAAAAAAAAAAAATCTGCATAAGGTGGGGTTAATTAACTCGGAGCCCTTGTGCAGACTATCTCAGGAAGGGAAGGAGACGGCCTCTCACTTGTTGTTAGAATGCGGTGCAATCCCGAAGATAGCAGTCCGAGATCTTTGGCACGTTGAGATCGTAAACTATTCAGAGAATTCGCATTTCTGGTTACCTGAGAAATTAGGAATTCTAACAATCATTTAATGTGCCTTCTTAAATATTCCTCCTATACTATAATAATATATAAGGGAGCCAGTATATTGTGTTGTAGTGGAATTCTAGTGTCGGGTACTGATAGGGAAGCTTCTTGCGCATACTCCGCGTTATTCCAGACCGAAAGTTACGCTATTAAAAGTCTGTGCGGAAGAGAATTTGCGTATATTCCCTAGAAATAGGGAGATCCACGTTAGTCTGAGTGGAAACCACTTCTTTACATGCAGATGGCGATCGAGGTCAATAATTGAGGAAAGTTTGCCGACAAATGCTGGATGAGTCTCTGGAGTGAGTGGCTTTGATGAATGAGTGAGTGTAGGTCAAGGTGAAGGTACTCAACTAAAGGCATGGCCACTTATTGGTTTATTCAGGTCGCTACCAATGGTAGAAACATGATACTGGAAGAGATTTCGTATGCGGTGTCTCGTCTGGTTACTGGATACGGCCAATTCAAGGGGGAATGGTTTAGAATGAATCTGGTTGCTGCAGGTGGAAACAGGAATATACGGCGGAATATATGCTACTGCCATGTGTTTTATACCAGGATCTAAGGATAAGGCTTCAGAGGTAGTTTAGGGTTTTCATATCTCCGAAGAGCGGAGAAGCACACATTAAATGAAAAAAAGTTAGTTACTCTCAACCTATGCCAGATTAGGAGAGTAGAGCTCGATTCATATAAACAGAGTGACAATACAACAGTTCAGGACAGTTTTACGACAGTTTACAACAGTACAACCAGTCAGCAACCTATCTTACCATCTCATTACTCAGCCAATCTGTCTCTTTATATTTCTCTCACTATGTATCTTAAAAAATGAAACTTTGCCGTTTTTACTATAAAACTCGTCGGCATATATGGTGTTCAACGTTTAGCAGAAGAGGCCCTGGCACGAAGAGTCACACGGGTCTTACTAGTGGAGAGTTCAATCTTGCTGGATAGTATGGCTGACTGATTGAATGAATGTGTGTAAATAGATTTTAATTGATTTTAGCTAGGGAATAAAATAACGGTACTTATTTCTATTGTAGGTTAGTTTAGGTTTAGGTTGCTGCAACTCCCCCCCCCCCCCCAAAGGAATATCGAGTACTGGGGGGGGGGAGAAGCTTTAGGCATCATACTTCCATTAAGATGGAATCTTGTGATGTTCAGGGGGAATATTACGGGCCGGCATGTGTGCGAGCTCAGGATCAGCCCACTCTAGTGCTTTTATTAAATTATAAAATAAAGGATCAGTCAAAGTAATCATTGATATAAATTATATGAACCAACAAATGGGATTAAATAATCAAATAAGATTTGACTTCAAGGTTTTTTTTTTTAATTTACGCACAGAAAATCGTGAAGTAAGCCTGGTATGAAATAAACTTTTGAATGAAATCTGTTTTATGCTATCGAAATTAGGATACCATCAAAATAAAATGTATTCAGAATTAAAATAAGTGAAAAATAATCTGAAAGAATGAAGAGAAATTTTTGAAAATCAAAAGAAGATAGATAGAAGAAGAAATAAGTGAAGCATTACAAAACTTAGAGAATAAAGTTTTATAAAGACTTTATAACCCAATCAAGAAAAGTAAGCATTAAATACTACGAAATACTATTAACAAATCATATCTCAAAAATTAACTCAAGTAATTTACATAATTTATAACTCTGATTAAGGATAGAAGAAGAAGTTGGAAAGAGAAGGATAACAGTTCAGACCGTAGTAAGGACTAAAGGGCTAATAATAATACGTTCTAATTCTTGACACGTACCCGTAACTTTATCTTAGTCGGTAGTAGATTCAGTCTTTATTAACACAGTTTTCTGCAGTACAACTTTTAAAATTAGATTTTATTAATCTCTCTAAAACTCAATGTATGTAAGATATTGTATTTTTTTTTGTTATTCATCATTTAATCAATCTTGTTTACCGCTTACGCAGTACGTGGAGGAAGATGAAGAGAAAACTAGTTATGTGTAGAAATATTAGAAGATAAAATCAGGTGAAATGAAGCAAACGCTGGAGGAAGCCTTAGTTCATTTGGAAGTTAGGCAAGTTTGCATGGATTGATGAAATCACGCCAGAAATCTAATATATCTGCTGCAAAAGAAAAGAGATTTCCTTAAATTAGAGGGTAAGAAAATATGCAAGATTAGTGAATATGTTACGCCCAAAGACCGAAAATACTTATTGAGCGAAAAAAACAGCTTACAACGCCTTGTAGCCACTGTAAAACATCCACATCGCGAAATTCGTGTTATGGCTCTTATGAAAACGCTCACGAAGCGTTGTGGCAATCACAGAAAGACCACATAGCGAAATTCGTGTCGTGGCTTTCATGCTATACGACCACAACGCATTGTGGCAATGAAGAAAAGGCATGACGCGTTCTGTGCACTGTGTTGGTGTAACCATATCACGACGGACAGGTTGTAACTTGTCGGCTTGAGTACAACGATGCATTCAAACATCAGTAGAGCTGTTTATTCATTTCTTGTCTGTTTCTGAGGGTGAACGTATATCAGCGCTAACCATGACCAATAAAAAAGAAGTGTTTTATGATAAATTATGTGAGTTTGTGGAAAGAAGCACTGATCGCAGTTTTATCATGAGTACAGAAAAATATGAAATGTTGCTTAATGAAACAAAACAGTCTCAGCTTCTTAAAAAAAGCAACCAGTCTCTATCTTCAAAGCAGTATCGTCGTCTTAAACGATATGATGTCTTAAAAATTGGTTAAAGCTGGAGCAGATAGCACAAGTTCAAAAATCCGTTACTTCTGCAAAACAGATGAACATGGTTCTAATATGGTTCCATACGCGACATGTCTTTTTTTCATTGCCAGAATACGTTGTGGTCGTATAGCATGATAGCCATGACACGAATTTCGCTATGTGGTCTTTCTGTCATTGCCCCAACGCGTCGTGAGCGTTTTCATAACAGTCATAACACGAATTTCGCGATGGGGATGTTTTACAGTGACCACAACGCGTTGTGAGCTGTTTTTTCGCTCAATGAGCATTTTCGGTCTTTGAGCGTAACAGATACAAAAGAAAATATGCAAGATTTGGAAAGAATCTGTGATAATAGTGGAGATACGGGAGTCTGCAGCACCTATAAGCAGCATCTTTCTTGAATATGCCAAGTAAGGTCTATTCCAAGATAAGTGAAATAGGTTTAAAAGAATTGACGAATCTAGGTTCGAAAAATCACAAAATTAAATTTGGTACACAAAGTATAAAATTTGTCAATTACAATTTTGAGAACAGGAGTATGAGAAAGTTGTGTGAGTGTTTTCACATTAGATTTTTATAATTGTAATGGGATCCGAATCATTTAATTGTAGGATCCGAAGAGCGGAGAAGCACACATTAAATGAATAAAAAGTTAGTTACTCTCAACTTATGCCATATTAGGAAGGGAGAGCTCGATTCATATAAACAGAGTGACACTACAAGAGTTCAGGACAGTTTTACGACAGTTTAGAAGAGTACAACCAGTCAGCAACCTACTTTACCATCTCTTACTCAGCCAGTCTGTCTCTTTATACTTCTCTCACTATGTATCTTCTATTTTACTGTAAAGTCTTTGCAGTTTGGAAAAATCTAACTCTTAAATAACTAATACAATTCTAGCTCTGCTTAAATATTTGAATCTGGACAGCTGCATAATCGCAAGTTATCGAACCACATCTTGGATAATTGTAATCCATTACAAGCGCGCTCGCCAATGATTTAGTCTTACTCACGGATAATAATCCGAGATCTGCTGCATAATCTGAAAATACTACAATGAGAACTGTAGAATATTAATATAAGTATTAATTCAATTATACGGGTTGGGAAAAGCCATGACAGATAATGAGAATTTCCGGAGCAAAGTCAAGGTAAAAGGGGGTAATTAAAGAAGTCAATATTTAAAAAATCTCATAAGACTGCTAAGAAATGTCCAGAAGTACCAAAACATAACTTCACACTTATAATGAATGTGAGAAGGAGAGTGAATTAGGGAAATGTATTTCGAAGAAATAAACTAGAATATATGCTGAACACTGTATAATTAAAGAACACTCAAACTGGATGGACTTAACAATAGAAGTTAATATATAGAGATATATATAAAGACAAACTAGCTGAGTGATAAGAGAAGGTTGCTCACTGGTTGTAAACTCGTCATAAACTCTCTAAAAACTGTACTATGCCTTCTATTTTATATGAACTGAACTGTCCCTTCTTAGTCTGGCCTAGGTGGGGAGTATAACTAACTTTTTTGATTGATTTTTGTGTTTCTCCGCTCTTCGGATCCTATGAATCTTTTATGATTCAGATCCCATTACAATACTCCATATTTGTCCTCCAGATTTTTTTTCAGTAACAATGTATTGCCATGCAAAACAGAGTACGACACCTTACACTCGATATCGACCAAACGACTGAGTTTTTGAAACCACATATACCACTCAAACGACAAAAACTCAAAAAGCTCGCTTGCAAGACTCCTTGATAAACAATCTAAACTGACTAATTAAACAACAAAGTACTGATACATAACTCATTACTGAAACCGATTTGACTCGAAATGTGGGGTTCAGCCAAGCATTCCATATAACAACAATGCTCCATATTATATCAATTCCGATCTAGAAAAGTACCTTGCGCGCAAGATTTAATTTCGATCCATTACTGTGAATTTGTTGTTTCTTTTTTTTTTTTTGTGCATTGACATATAGTTATTCAGCCAGCTCCACCCCAACCACTACGATACTAAGTGTTACAGCTGCGCACCTATACGTGAAGAATAATGCTGAACTTTACATTCGCAGACAGACACTGAATTCATTCGTTCACTCTTCCACACACTCATTTACATTTTAGCTTACACTTTAAACTTAACTAACAACTTAAAACTATGGGATGGGCTATTCTATATTCAGCCATTCCCGTCAATTCAGCTTATTGTAAAATTCTCATTCACGCCAATAAATACTTTCACGCTTAAAAATACATTCATTTCTTAAAACTCTACATATACATACTTAAAAAACTTAAACTATGAAGTGGGGTACTCTATATTCCGCCACCCTGTCATTTCAGCTTATTCTCTAAATTCACATTCACGCCAATAAATACTTTCTATCGTGAAATTTCATTTTCGCCTTTCCATTCATCCTAATCCTCTTATAATAGACCCCAGCTCTCATCTTTAATAATAATAATAATAATAATTGTACTTTATTTGTGAAATATACATAAACAAATAAACTTTACAAAGTACAGAAGGCATGGCTAACGCCATCTGCCAGAGTTTGGTATTAAAATCACGATAAACAAAAAATTATACTTAAAAAAAATGATTGTAATAGAAAATGACCAAAAAATAATATACTAACATTAAAAAATACAAATAAAAATAGACATAAACCAGAAATAAAAGAAATGCTAAAATAAAGGAGGGTAAATTATAAATCAAAAATTAAATACTTTAATGAGGCTAAATCTATAATGCCAGGCTTGTCTGGCGTACTTAAGCAAATTGATGCAAGTATCTGCATTTCGCAAAGAACCTCTTACAAATTGAGCGGAAACAAATTTCGCATCCAAGCATCTCAAACGAAATTCGGATAATACAGGGCGCACTCACACAGAAAATGATACAGATCCTCCCTTGCATTTAAATTACACATTGCACATTTTTCCTTGTATTCCAATTTATTAACCCATGGTACATAGTTTAAATCAATTAATTCGTTTCCCTGTTTGAAAAGCCACCTTAGATCTGAAAGCTTTAGATTGGCATCAGAGTCAAAATATATTGAGCTTGCCATTCGTATTTCTAACAAAGTCCTGTACAAAACAAAACGCTCAGAGCTCATGGCGCGATTCACAGACTCCTCCAAACTAACCCGTTTTATTGTTTGCAAAAGTGCCGAGAATTGAGACTTCCAACCCGACAGATTATCGAGGGTAAAATCAGAAGTCAAGGAGTACTTTTGGGCTAAGTTAGACCATTCTTTGAACCAAAGTATATTTTTGCTTACAATTTCGCAGGCTACAATTTTGGAAAAACTATTATCGATGTCAGACAAAAAAATTTAAACAAAATTTAAAATGGAGGTTAAAAAGTATAAATGTAAACCAGATCTAACCCAGTTTCAATATGCAAAATGTAAGAAGGAGCAGTAGAAGGTAGTGCAAACAACTTTTTGAGGAAATATCTCTGAAATTGCACTAAAATCTCAAAACGTTGGTAGCCCCATGCTTTGAGCAGCGTAACAGATTATGGAATGTAAAATACACTATTGTATACACGATATTTGGCCTTTAGAGGGACTTCATTTGTTGGAAGAATGTGATTCCACACTCTGTTTATGCCCAATTTTGAGTGGTGCGTATAAGAGAGACGGGATGGCGTTACACCGAGATCTTGTAAGCATTACTTATTAAGCTCTCATCTTTACATCTTCCTGATAATCACATTTTCATCATCTGAAACGGCGTTGTTCACGTGATTTTTTTACTGGACGGTAGAGTCCAGTAATTTATTCATTTGAAGAGCCACCAAAGAGATCTTAAAAACCAATTTTTTATGGGAACCTTACCCACATTCATATTAAACAACAATTCCTATTTATTTTTTTATATATTGTTGCATAAAAATAAATACAATATTTAAATAGGTTTCTTTTTTTTCATAAACAATGAAAAAAATTAATTAAAAAATAATAACTGAAGAGAAAATCAATTTCTCGGCTATTCTTGAAGAGAAAATCAATTACTCTCGGCTATTCTTGTTTAAGAGTTGTGAGTTATAGGTTAATATTGGTCGAAGGCAGGTGACGTGAACACTCAACGATAAAAGATTTTATAAAATATTGGTCTATTAAATGTTTGTTTATTAAAAATCTGAAAAAAAAAAAATTGAAGGAAAAATTGAAAACATGCAAGAGATGAACGAAGGCAGGTGACGTGAACACTCAACGATAAAAGATTTTATAAAATATTGGTCTATTAAATGTTTGTTTATTAAAAATCTGAAAAAAAAAAAATTGAAGGAAAAATTGAAAACATGCAAGAGATGAACGTTAAAAAGTTATATTCTAAAGTTAAAAAAAAAATAAAATATAAAATGAAAAAAAAAAAAAAATAGATTTAATAAAGTCAGACTAATTCGTGTGTATAAATCTGAGCGCATTCTACTTAGCCGCCAAAACAGAGAAGTAGCGGGTGAAGAAAACTGCTAAAGTAGTAGGGGAGGGGTTGGGGGGTAGGAATAAAACAGGAAAGAAATAAAGCAATGGAAGGGGAAGTTGAAAAAGAACCAGCCAAGGTAGTAATTGAGCAATTTTACTAGACACAGTAAATTGGGTCAGGCAGCAGCATACAGGGCAAAGTGAGAGTGGAGGGAGAGGGAATAAGGATGCTGAAAGAGTGAGGAGTAGATGTAGGAGGATTTGGTGTAGAGTAGTGGATGAGGATATTACAGAAGAGGATCTGTAAAGCTAAAGGGCTAAAGCTATAGTAACCAGCCGTAGTACAACTTTAGGCTGGCAAAGCTAGCTGCTATGGCTTCAGCATCTGGGGAAAATGGGTGCTCGAAGGGTAGGGGTGGGTGGAGGGAGAAAGAAGGGGGAGTATAGGGAGTTGATGTTGACCAATCGATCAACTTATCTGTACGCATGCGCGACCTCCACCCGTCAGTAAAACGCACCTCTCTCTTTACTAAACAACTAGGAGTAAAGTAGGAGATTGCAACACACGTCTGTCTAAAAACAGCAGAATTTTCCTCATACTACTTTTTTTTTTGGATTACAATGAATGAAGTAGACGTAGAAACGAGACATATGTATGAATGAAGGACAACATAGAAAAACATGACCTATCGAAAAAATAAAATCAAAACCTGAAAAATGCTTTTTGAAGTTCATACAATTACGAAACTGTCATACTTACTCTTTTGTCTGAACATAAATATAGGAGTTGCTAGGAGTACAGGTACCTGCCTAAGGTGGTTACATGGTCCAGAAGATGGGCTCAATAAAATTAAACAAACCCAAAAAAATTATTACTTAAAATTAATACATAATAAAAATCTAGCGTGAAACACTCACACAACTTTCTCTTGCTCCACTTCGCAAAATTATAATTGACAAATTTTATAGTTAGTGTACCAAATTTAATAAAATTCATAGTAAACTGAAAAAAAAAAACTGTTCAGTAAAAGCGCCCTTCCAGTTCACTAATTTTCTTGAAACTCAGAATTTTGGCAGTCTATTTATTTCTAATTAATTTTCTTTGGATGATAGAATTGTATAATCAACTATGATAGCACTTTAGAGAAAAACATAACCCCATCCCCTCCCCTAAAAGTTCTCCTAAATGAATTTTTCCAGAGAAATGTTTTAAATAAAAATTGTACATCTTTGTATGTATAGTTTATATAATAAGTTTCAAGAATATCTTCGGAGGCATTTTTGAGAAAATCGCGAAAAAGTGAAAAAAAAAAATCATTTAGTAAAGTGGTAAAGTAAACACATTTCCGGCCGTCCCATTTTTGTCAAACTCAGAATTTCAACAACATATTCAATTCTAATTAACACTATTTAGATGATAGAATTGTCTAATAAACTGAAATAGCACTTTAGAGGAAGCCGTCACCCCCACTCCTCCCCCAAAAGTACCCTTAAATGAATTTTTCCGGAGAAATGCTTCAAATAAAAGTTGTAGCTCTTTGTATGTGTCAGGTTTGATGTATCAGGTTTCAAGAAAATCGTTGGAGCCAATTTTGAGAAAATCGCAAAAAAGTATAAAAAAAAAAAAAAAAACCTAGTAAAGTGGTACTTCCGGTTGAGGAATTTTGAAAGATAACGTACTATCGGATCCCATGGTGATACCTAAACGGAATATCAAGTTTAAACTTTCTACGGTTTTTCGTTTTTGAGGTATGCTGTTCACACACACACACAAACACACACTAAATTCTGTAAAACCACTTTTTTTGGACTAAGAGGACCTCAAAACGTATATTTCCGGTGAAAACACGATATCGAAAATTTGACACTATTACAATACTTGAGTAAAAGTAAAAAATTAATTATCACATATTAATAAAATAAGGTAATTACTTTTTAATTTATATACACATTGAAGGGAAGTTTCTATAATGTCATTTTTGTATAATATTCTGATGAAATGTCAGGCAGTCATCTTTTTTTTTTTATCGATGGAAAAACAAACTTGTTTACCCTTTTATAAAATGTAATATTCACCACCTGATAATGGATTTTAAATGTAACCTTACTATTACATTAACCTTTTCAATTAATGATTTCCTATGGAAATCATTACTGTAAAATTCACATTTCAGCAACTTATCATAGAGTGATTACTGTAATAATTTATTTCATTAATCATTTAACTTTCTGTTATTGTTCAAGATTTTTTGTAATATTGTTCTTGTTGGTAGGAAATGTTTTAAGATCTCCACAAATACGAATAAACCTTCTTATACAGTAGTTTTTTTTATAATTATATTTTGTTTAGATGTCACCCACTACCATACAAAGTTTCGGTTGCATTCAATATACGATTGTACTGAGTTTTTGTTTCTCACTTTTTCTCTACACGGTTTAGAACCGTGTATTGTAATCGTGTCAAATTTTCGATATCGTGTTTTCACCGGAAATATCCGTTATGAGGTCACCTGAGTCCAAAAAAGTGGTTTTTAGCAAGTGGTCTGTGTGTGTGTGTGTGTGTGAATGTGAGCTGCACAGCAAAGAAACGAAAAACCGTAGAAAGTTGAAACTTAATATTACGTTTAGATATCAGCATGGGATCTGGACGGTGCATGGTTATCTGTCAAAATTCCTCAACCGGAAGTATCACTTTACAAGTTTTTTTTTTTATTTTTTTGCGTTTTTCTCAAAAATGGCTCCGACGATTTTCTTTAAACTTGGTATATCAACTACACATACAAAGAGCTACAACGTTTATATGAAACTTCACCGGGAAAATTCATTTAAGGGTACTTCTGGGGGGAGGTGTGGGGGGTTAGGGTTTTCATCCTAACTGCTATTTCAGTTTATTAGACAATTCTGTTATCTAAATAATCTTAATTAGAATTAAATATGTTGTTGAAATTCCGAGTTTGAAAAAAATCGGCTAACCGGAAGGGCGTTTATTTTAACACTTTAGTAAATGATTTTTTTTCACTTTTTTCGGGATTTTCTCAAAAATGTCTCCGAAGATATTCTTGAAACTTATTATATAAACTATACATACAAAGATGTACAATTTTTATTTAAAACATTTCTCTGGAAAAATTCATTTAGGGGAACTTTTAGGGGAGAGGTGGGGTTACACATACCTCTAAAGTGGTATCATAGTTGATTATACAATTCTATCATCCATACAAAATTAATTAGAAATAAATAGATGGCTAAAATTCCAAGTTACAAGAAAATTAGTAAACCGGAAGTGCGCTTTTACTGAACAGTTTTTTTCAGTTTTCCACGAATTTCGTTATATGTTGGTACACCACCATAACATTGGCGTTACAGACAATACTGTCCCATCACCGGAAGCAGTAGAGTCTTCTAGGAAGAAAAAAAAATCTAAGGACAGCACAGCTGGACTGGAACCTGGGATCTCCGCGTGGAAGTCCAGTATGCTAACAACTTAGCTAAATTTATCCGGAGAAATATTTCTAGTAATAATAGTGTAAATGACAAAAAGAGGAAGTGAGTATTCTAATAATGGAATCTCCAAACCAATCACAAGGATAAACTACTTTGTAAATTTTAATAACTACGTCTTTAAGATCTGTAAGTTGATTCAATTGAAACAAAAAAAATTACAGCGGTTACAATGGAGGGGATGTAGGGAGAAAGATCAGTAAATAAACAAATAATACAAAAATACTTCTATAAAAAAAAAAAAAATTAGAACAACTATTAATTCTGCAGTTAAATCTGTTTATAAGTTTTATTCATAACACAAAAATCTGGATTAAAACACTCATAGAGAGGTTTTTTTTTTCCTTACTGCAATTTATTTACACAGATTTGATTTGTTTATTTACTTATTTATTTATTTTTATAAGTGTTACTATCCAGTTATAAATTTTCCACATATAACTGAAAATGTACATATGTGCATCCGAGATATAATTAGACACACATAAAAAAAATAAGGCCAACCGATTTTCTTCAAACTTAGATTTTTTGCAATACTAATATAATGAATTCATATTAATATTTGTTAGACGATAGAATCGTATGTTAATGAAATGATACTTCAGACCCTAACGTCATTACTCCCCCTCCCCTCCACCAGTAAACACTCACTTAAATGAATTTTCCCGGAAAAATGTGTTTATAAAAGTTATAGCTTTTTATTTATAATTACATACTAAGTGGTACAGTAACGATTTTCCGTTTTTGAATTCTGCTATAAGGAAGGCTATAAAAAATATTACATCCAATGCTATGGAATACGATCATTTCAAAAGAAAACAAAAAAAAATTATATTCTACTCAATAATCGAAGGCATCCGGCTCTGTATGCGGCAGAAACGTGGACCGTCTCCAGCAAAATTCAGGAGAAAATGAAGATTGTGGAAATGGATAAGACAAGGATGGATAAGATGTGAAATGAAAGGATAAGAGAAATGTTGGAGGTGACAGTGGATGTTACCGGAAATTTAGCGAAGATTAAATTGAGTTGGTACGGTCACATAAGGAGGATGGATGGCACCGACTAGGTGGCCAAATAAGATCTACGGATGGGTGTCACCGAAGAGAACGTCAGATATGGGAGCATGGAATCCTGGAGGAGATGGCGCGTAGCGGTTTGGCTGACGAAGACTGGCATGGCAGGGAAGAAGTGGAGGGCTAAACAGTAATCCTTACGAGAAGGGAGTGCCCGCAAGGGGTATCTGTTGCATGCAGTTACTTAGGGAGTAGCTGCTGTGGACCCCACGGGTTACCACAGCTCAGTGATACACAATCCACTTAAACTACAAAAACTCTACACTTTACAGACAAGGGTTTGGTTACAAACACAGTAAACAAACTAGGGTCTCCGTCCCTAGTCAATTGGCGTAAGCCAAGGGACAAGGAGGGGATTAGCTCAGTGGTAGCGCGGACTAGCAAGGCGGAGGTCCCGGGTTCGAATCCAGCGCACTGCCCTTACATTTTCTCTTCCTAGGAGCCTCTACAACTCACTGTTCGGGGATGAGCACTGTTGTCAACAGCTAGAAAGCTCTGCTTGGAGCCGCCAGTGCACTGAGAAGGGGGACACAATAGATCTATCAAGTCGCAGTGCGATAATCCCCTACAACGATCTACATCTACGAGAAGGGAGAAGCCCATATAAGTAAGTAAGTGAATGCTGCTGAGTACACACACTCTCTCTCTCTCTCACACACACACACACACACACATCTCTGAAGATTACTCGTATTCATCTTCTGCTCATTAAAGCGATTAGAATTAGTTTATTTAGGCTTCAGGTAGCGTTGCCTCATTGTGTGAAACCCATGTGGATATGGAAGGTGACGAATATGCAGATAAGCTGGTAAAAGTGGCCTCCAAAAATAAGGAAAAGCATACTTAGAATTTACATCTTTTCCTAAACTACTTTGAAGGAATGGGCTCATTAGGAAAAGTTTTGGAAAGACTTTCATGACGGGTCCAAACGTACTAAGGATTTTTTTTTTTTTTTAAATTAAGGCGCGTCAAACAGCTACGGTCATTTGCGCCCGGAGCCTCCTCAGTGCACTGCCGACCTCCGGACAATGTTCTCTCATTACAGACAACACTGTCCATCACCGGACAGTGAGCTGTAAAGGCTTCTAGAAAGAGAAAATCTAAGGGCAGCACGGCTGGATTCGAACCCGGGATCTCCGCGTTACTAGTCTAGCGCGCTACCACTTAGCTAATCCCTTCCCTTCCATCCAATTGCGAAGCGTCTTGAAATGGAACATTCAAAATCAATTACAAGCTGGCATAGCTTTTTTAGGGTTTAATGGGATCCGAATCATTAAACATTCATAGGATCCGAAGAGAGGAGAAGCACATTAAATGAATTATAATTTAGTTACTCCCCATCTAGGCCAGACTAGAAAGGGACAGTTCGATTCATATAAATAAAGCGACGACAGCAGTACAGTTCAGGACAGTTTACGATCAGTTTACAACTAGTCAGCAACCTTAACTTCTCATTTCTCAGCCAGTCTGTCTCTTAATATATCTCCTAACTTCTATTGTAAAATCCTAGCAGTCTGTGTATTCATTCATTAGATAGTGTTCATCATATTTCTAGTTTATTTTTTCTAAAATTCATTTTCTCTCCTTCTCACATCCACTATACCAGAGCATGGTATACAGGCCTAACCTACACACAGCTCAGAATTCTACAAGCCCAATGTATTCCTGTGACTAAACTTCTCCTCAGACGGTAGATCATCTGCATTGAGAGTGCAGCGCCTGCCCCCTTCCAGCAAGGCAACTTCTGTTGCAACATTTCATCAACCAAGACGTTATATAGACCAAGTACGAAATATACTTTGTTATTGTGAGAGTTTTCTTTTCAGTTTAATAAATGTATCATTGAATATTTAAATTTTGGAATGATTAATAAATTTCTCGTTTTCACTAAATGAATAGTAATAATAAATAATTACAAAATAATAATATGATTACAAAAAATAACATAAATAAAATCCAAAACGCAAATAAACCAAAAATTACTGATTTATATATTGTATTTCTGGAAACAAGGATGTTTTATTTTTATTTACATAATTTAATTTTATATTCATTGTAGTAGGATCCTAGAGCCGATAGAAACACAAAAATGACAATCTAGTAACTCGCTACATAGCCAGACTAGGGTGGGAGACTCTATGTATATATATATATATATAATATACAGCTGAGCTAGCCCTACAGGAACAGAGTTCTAGAACAGTTTACGACCAGTTAACAACCAGTTAGCAACCTACTACTTTTCTCATCTATATATATACAGGGTGTCCCAAGGTGTATGAATAACGACTTTTTCTCGGAAACTAAAATAGCTAGAAAAAACTAAAAAATACCTGTCCCCGTAGTTTTTTGTTAGAAATCCAAATTTAATTTGCAAATTTGTTTTGGTGCTTCGAGAAGCGAGATACAGGCACCAACTTCATTTTTTCAAATGGGGAGGTGTGGTTTTTATTTAAGAAATAGATTCCTCTATTTTTTGTAAGAAAAATTTACTTTAACGGTTTTTTTTCTTGATGTATTTCTTTGGTCGTAAGGTACAATTGGCAGGAAAAAGCATGTGTATGCATCTCTGATAGTGGGGACCAGTTCGAGCAAGATCTGTAGTTAATGAGGAGGTAAAATTTATAATAAAATAGTACTTTTCTTCTTATTCAATCAAAAAACCCTTATAATATCATTTTGAAATTTCTTATAAGAATCATGTTTTCATTCATAACTTATAAAATATCACTCACAGAAAAAAAAACGTTCAAGTAAATTTTTCTTACAAAAAATAAAGGAATCTATTTCTTAAATAAAAACCACACCTCCCCATTGAAAAAATGAAGTTGGTGACTGTACTCGCTTCCGAAGCACCAAAACAATTTTCAAATTAAATTTTTGTTTTCTAACGCAAAAGAAAACTCGGGGACACGTATTTTTTAGTTTTTTTTCTAGTTATCTTAGTTTCCGAGAAAAAGTCGTTATCCATATATCTTGGGACACCCTGTATATATTATATACAGCTGAGCTAGCCCTACAGGAACAGAGTTCTACAACAGTTTACGACCAGTTAACAACCAGTCAGCAACCTTCTATTACTTTTCTCATATATATATATATTTTTCTCTCGCTTCCTAACTTCTATTGTAAAGTCCTTGCAGTTTGTGTGTTCTTTCATTATATAGTGTTCAGCATATATTCTAGTTTATTTCATCTTAAAACCCATTCTCTCTAAATTCTCTCTCTCTCTCTCCTTCTCACATTCATTATATTAATTTTCTTAAGAATTTAGTATGATATTGATTTAATTGTTTCAGGACTTCCTGCGATTATTCGTTTTTGAAATACTTTGTTCATTTTCGTACTCACGTCTCCTCGTCTGCTTTTTTTTTTTTTTACTCAGTAGACTCAAAACTATATTTTCTAGCAAAAACTTATTTTCGAAAATTAAACGACACAACGGTAAGAGAAAGTAATAAGTAATATTAAAAAAAGGAAATGCATGGAATGAGATAATCAATAAGATGATAATGAGTAATTAAGTCTATATCCAATAATAACAATGATCACTAACTATATTCTTCTTAATTAAAAAAAGTAATAACTATCACTCTTCTTAATTAGTCAGTCATCTTTTAATTATATTATTTTCTAGTTTTCATTTATTAAAAGAAATAATATCAATATATGTTTATAATCAATATACACTAATTAAATTCTATAGATAATATAATTGGAGAAATAATAATTAACAATTACAACTAATATTATTGTTTATTGCAAATACGTATATCCGATAAATATTTATTTCTAATGAATTTAATTAAATAACTGATAAGACGGATTATTTATAAATGTTGCAATAATTAATTACAACTGAAATGTCTAATGACAGATCTCAAGATAGAAAATTGTCACGTTGGAGGACAAATAAACATCTGGTGTGAAACACTCACACAACTTTCTCTTACTCCAGTTTTCAAAAATTGTAATTGACAAAATTTTTTATAGTTTATCTATCAAATTTGATGAAATTCGTTGGAGTTCGTCGAAAACTAAAACAAATATTCAGTAAAAGCGCACTTCCTGTTTACTAATTTTCTTGAAACTCGGAATTTTGGCCATCTATTTATTTTTAATTAATTTTGTTTGGGTGGTAGAATTATATAATCAACTATGATAGCACTTTAGAGAAAAACATAACCCCACCCTTCCACCAAAAGTGCCCTTAAATGAATTTTTTCAGAGAAATGTTTTAAATAAAAGTTGTAGATCTTAGTATGTGGTAGCTGATAGACCAAGTTTAAAGAAATAGTCGTTCAGTAAAAAAAACACTTCTGGTCTTCTGATTTTCTTCAAACTCGGAATTTCAACCACATATTTAATTCTAATTAATATTATTTAACTGATAGAATTGTGTAATAAACTGAAATAGCACTTTAAAGGACAGCCCACCCACACTCCCTCCCCTAAAAGTGCCCTTAAATGTGTTTTCCCGGAGAAATGTTTGAAATAAAAATTGTAGATCTTTGTATGTTTAGTTGATATAACAAGTTTAAAGAAAATCGTTGGAACCATTTTCGAGAAAATTGCGAAAAAGTGGAAAGAAAAAAAAAAAACATTCAGTAAAGTGGTACTTAGGTTGAGGAATTTTGACCGCTGACCTACTGTCAGATCCCATGGTCCAAACGGATCCAAACGGAATATCATGTTTCATCTTTCTACGGTTTTTCATTTTTGAGCTATGTTCGCATACATACAGACATAGAAATATACAGACAAGACCATTTGCTAACAAACCACTTTTTTGGACTCAGAGGACCACAAAACGGAAATTTCCAGTAAAAACTCGATATCGAAAATTTGGCACGATTACAATACTTCCTCTTACTAGGAGTATGGAGAAAGTAAAAATGGGACCTGTATTAAAAACAAAGCGTATGCAGTTTAAGTTTAACTCTAATTCCTGACAGACCCAAAAAATCAATTCTTTAAAGACGCACTTCCTGATTAATCGATTTTCTTCTCAAATTTGGAATTCTATCAATGCTAGTACGATATTAATTGGAATCTAATGCATATTAATCTTATGTAGATGATAAAAACTATACACTGTACTGAAATGGCAATTTAGTGCAAAGTATAACGCTACTGTTCCCCAGAACTCTCAAAAATATCAATTTTTCCCGGGCAAAATTCCAAATAAAAGTGATAAGGTTGATAGATTGTGTCTGCCCGGGGAAGTTCCTCGGGAAACTCTTATTGGACCTAAACCTTTCTTCGATATTTAAAAATGTCACATGAGTGCAGCCATCAAGCCTAGGTGCATGAATGGTGGGAACAAAACCCCAGGCTAGAAATTGGCTAAAAAGATTCAATAATGGTTACTCGCCCAAGCTTACTGCAGAATAATTTCAACAAGGCCGTGCTGCCATAATGATGTCAATGGACCTCCTTACCGGCCCACTACAGGCAGAACAAGCACATGCAGAGTGGGCCTGACAATGGATAGCCTACGTAGGCAGGAAGAAGAAGAAGAAGAACAGCATTGCATGTACTGTGGTCAGTGTAACCTCTTTGAGGAGAATTGACGCCAGCAAGCTTGAACCCAAGAATCTCTCTCAGGAACTTATAAGTATAATAAAACCGACAAGACTTGAGAGGGTACTCTAACTGGTGAATGCCTTCAAGGATCACCCATGAGACCCTCTCTCTCTCTCTCCAGATTCCAAAGTTTAATTAAACAGCCAGGACTGGGAGAAGGCAGTCTAACGTGTGGGTACCACCACAATAGACCCCTTAGGGGTCGTGGTGGTGTAGGCTTGACAGCTAACACCCAAGAATCTATCTAATAGTAACTAGAACAGCTAGTTTGGAATTTTCCAACTACCAGCTGTAATTTTATATTCCTTAACTATAACTTCATTAATTACAAAACATAATTGCAAAACAACTGCCAACTACATTTTGTAATGTACTCAAAGTATTGCCCAACTCTGGGGTGGTATTTATAGCTCTCCCCCAACTACCACTATAGTTAAGTTAAAGCAAATGAACCAAATTTGCCACGTTTATTGTATTTACTGCGATTGTAAGAGAAAAATATGTGCGTATTTTACACCAGATTTTTTACTTTCTCTTACTTCCGGTAAGAGATGAGTATTGCTATCGTGTCGAATTTTCGAAATTTGAATTTTCATCAGAAATATATATTTTGAAGTCCATAAGAACTTAATATTAATGTTTTTAGTGAAGATCTGCATGTATGAAAAGAATATCTCAAACCCGAATAATCGCAGCAAGCACAAACTTACTAGGTAGTTTAGGTAATTACTACCTCCGCATCAGACAAGGTTTCGAACAAAATCTATCCATCCATAAGTGCAACTTGACTGAATGTTTTTATTATTTTTTTTTTTTTTTTCAGTTTTTCGTGTTTTTCTCGTAAACTGTGCCAACAATTTTCTATAAACATTGTATATTATCAGTAGTTCGACAACTTTACTGTGGTATCTGTGGGCGGAGCTAAATGACGGAATTTAACAACGTTCAGCTCTCACAACTAAGTTGCCGAACTGTATATACATAAATACACTGTATATGCTTTTATTACACAAACTCAAATAACATTAATAATAATAATAATGTTATTATTCACCTCGTGCGAGGTGAACTCTTTCCGGAGACGGAAGGATTTGTACTCGCAATCCAAGACCAAGTGATTGTGACAAGATCATACCGGAGGCACATTATCGGGGAGCGAGCAAATCTCTGACCGATGCAGGCTGTGCAACGCAGCAGTAGAGTCCATTCAGCATATCATCGCTGGGTGCTCGAATTTAGCAGACACTGAATACATCTCACGGCACAATAATGTAGCGCGCATGCTGCATCAGGCGCTGGTAATCAGGCTCGGGATTGTGCCAGAGGGAGAGGAGCTTCCTTATTACAGGTATTACCTGAAGGCAATAGTGGAAAAGAACGGGTTAAGGTGTATTGGGATCAGTGCTGATCACCGGGAGGGTAGGTCGGTCTGCACAATAAGACGGACATACCTTATTTTAAATACCCGAAATAAGCAGCCGGATAGAGATATAGGGATTATCTTGACGACCAAGATGACCGCCAAAACTTTAGCGAGAAGATGAGGGAAGTACCAGGATCTAGCGATTGAAATCAAAAGATATGTTATCAGTTGGATGTGGTAGGGTAATTCCGATTGTCATATCGGCTAATGGTCTAGCTGAGACAGTAAAGAATCAGCATGAGCTCGACTGAACCCGTTCCAGGGGAGAAGGCGCAGAAGTCTGTTGTATTGGACAAAGCGAGGCTGGTGAGGAAGTTCCTCAATTTATAACAATATGAAATGTCTTCAGTGGGTTGAAATTCTTCCCCCCCACTGATGCTATTTGCAAAAGAAAAAACAAATAAATAAATATAAAATAAATAAATAATAATCATCAGATAATCAAATCAAACCAAATCAATAATAATAATAATAATAATAATACCTGGTAGCCACCACCCGATCCTGAATTGCCATTCAGGTAAGGTGTGGCTACCAGGTATTATAGCGCTAATATTATAGGAGATGCTAGTGTCCTGAATATCAAAGTGCAGATTAGGCCACTCTGCCCTACAGACGATCCACCACCTTCTTTCTACTTGTCCAATGTTGGCACAGACGGAGTACTTTAAGAGGCACAATAGCATGGCTAAGATACTGCACCGGGAGTTGGCATTAAGTTAGGTTTGCGTTGTTCAGTCGTCCCACCCTACTACCAGTATGATCCCGAGCCGGTGCTAGAGAGCTCCGGGCGCACACTCTATTGGGATAGCGTGATGCTCACGGATCACACAACAGAGGACACCCGACCTGATATTGTGTGGCACAATAAGTGTGAGGGTAAGGTATACATAATAGATGTCACAGTACCGGACTCAGTAAACCTGTGCGGACTTTCAATGAAAAACTGATTAAGTAGAAGCCGCTGGCAGCTGAGGTTGCTTCTCTTTGGAGAGGCGATGAGTCTGTTGATATTGTGCCGATTGACATATCTATAGTTGGTGTAATACTTCGCGCTATCCAAGGTGGACTACTCAAATTTGAGATCAATAGAAAGATGCTGGCTTTAATGCAACAAGCTGTAATCCTTCATTCCTGTAGGATCATCAGGGAGATTTTGCTGCAGGGGAAGGACGAGCGGCGGCCGCTGACCACTGATGTTTAAAACGCTGGTAGAATTCTAAATTTGAAAAAAATCAATTTACAGAACTGAATTTTGGGTTTTTTTTCAAAATTGCTCGAAAATAACAATAATGATTTCGATATAAAAGAATTTGTTGACCGTTGATATATTACGTTATGAAGTAATTTTGATGAGGATCGGTCAAAAAAGAAACATTCAAATATGGCAACCTTTCGACAGAGTTTCCTGTCCTTTACCAAGGCTTTAATATATAGATAGTTTTTGAAGATGTGGAAAAAGAATTTTTAGTGGAACTATGAATCTTACTAGTAACTTTTAATTTTTCTATGTTTATGTTTCCGTGCTGTAAAATATATTGTTTCAAAAAATTTTGTTTTTCCACATCTTCAAGACTGTCTATATATTAAAGCTTTGATAAAAACAAGAAACTGTCGAAATTTTGGCAACCTCACCAAATTTCTTCATAACATAATAAAGGACTTTCTTTAATCTTAAAAAAAATGGTAACTTCACACATATAAACATATCAAATTTATTTGAAATATCTTGCCGGTGTGATGGATGCCAGAATTATAGAAATTATATCTATTTTATTTGAGAGAAAAATGCACATTCGCTGGCAAAAAGGGTACACACAGGTAGAAGACAACAGTTACAGAAAGAGTTCAAAGGACCTGGTTAGCTTTGTCTTTTAGAGTTCACAGAACTTTGGTAGCTTTGTCTTTTCACCCCTTCTCTCAGGAGGGAAGATTTGTACAAACAAGAGAAGGCATTCTTTCAAGACAGTCTGAACTGTATACTGAACTGGAACACTTGTCTTTCGCTATCTTAGCATCAGTGTCAGTCATAAATTAAAACAAAAGAGTTTTGCACTAAATATAGATAAATAATTGATTTATAAACATAATAGTTGTGATATAATAAAAGTACTTAAATTCACTTAGAGAATAATAATATATTTATTTCAAAACAGTGGTGATTTTGATTACTTATTTCTAATACTTCCCTCTCTTTCTCAAACTTACATACAAGCCCTTTACAAAACCGCTCACGCCACAAACTACCACTATCCACAACAATACAACACACCAATAACATTTCGCCCGGGAAAAAATTATTTTAGAGTGTTCTCAGTAATCTGTGAGAAATTTGAAAATTTTAATTGGATGTGTTCAATGTTATTGGCGCACTCTTCTATTTAAATTACCATGTTTATTATTAGTAATTGCCATGGGTAGATACTTTATTTTCCCACTCACTCTATATATATATATATTCTCTACGGCAAAAAGGGATAGTGACAATATTAATAACATTTACATACACACACGCGCGCGGGCGCGCACACACACAAACACACAAGTAGATAATCAACAGACTGGAAATATTGGTAAGTTGTGAAGTATTAAAAAAGTATTAGGAAACACAAATAAAACTACTTTACCGAAGGTTCACTACTGGTTTTTATGTCTAAGTTTATTTTATAGAGAGCACTAAAGACTTTTTTTATAGGTATACTTTTTTTTTTTTTTTAGTAGAAACCATAATAAAAATCTATTTCACTTAACAATTCTTATTCTTCCATTAGAAACTTTAATACTCTTCCTGGTAATCGGCATATTAATTAATCGAAATAAATTCTATCTTAATAAAAACGAAACGGTAAATCTCTTGTTTATTATTTTAATGATCGCTATCCGACAGAGCAATAAAACTTAATTTTACCTTCTATGTAGCCCGCAAAAGTTCCATTAGTTCCTTCAGAAATGCAACCATCAAAGCATCGATGTCAATCAATTCCAGGAATGGTGGATTAAAATCCCAAGCCGGAAGCAGAATAATGGTAAATTTGTGTAAGGGTGTTATAGAAACCAAACAAAGCAAAAAGCGAAATAAATTCGTTCACTTAAAAAATTTACGTAGTAAATATTATCAACAAATATATACGTTCACCTTCGCCAAAAGTTCGCTCATTTGCCACTATAATTAAACCTTCAGATGAAAATAATTTAAATAATCAGTTTCCAAACTTTTTTCATGTAAGGAAAAAGAATATATGAGACTACACCATTACGTGCGGAATCTTCAAAAATAAAAATTAAAAAAAAAAAAAAATCTGGTGTGAAACACTCACACAAATTTCCCCTACTCCAGTTCTCAAACTTATAACTGACAAGTTATATATGTTCTGTACCAAATTTAATTAAATTCGTCGAAAACTGAAAAAAAAAAAATGGTCCAGTAAAAGTGCACTTCCGGTTTACTAATTTTCTTGAAACTTGTAATCTATTGGCCATCTATTTATTTCTAATTAATTTTGTTTAGATGATAGAATTGTATAATCAACTATGATAGCGATTTAGAGAAAAACATAACCCCACCTTCCACCAAAAGTGCTCTTAAATGAATTTTTCCTAGAGAAATATTTTAAATAAATATTGTAGATCTCTGTATGTTTAGTATATAGGTAGTTTCAAGAAAATCGTCGAAGTCATTTTTGAGAAAATCGCGAAAAAGTAAAAAAACCCAACAAGTAAATTGGTACTTCCGGTTGAAGAATTTTGACAGATGATCCATTGAAAGAGCCATAACGGAATATCAAGTTTGAACTTTCTACGGTTTTTCGTTTTTGAACTATGCTGTTCACTTACACATACACACACACACACACACACACACACACACACACAGCATTTGCTAAAAACCACTTTTTTGGACTCAGGGGACCGGATAGTTCCGGTGAAAACTCGTTATTGTAAAAATTATATGCTCTACATTTCCGGTCCTTTCTTCAGGAACTCTTTAGAATAGAAGAGAAGTCTTTATGTTGTAAACGTGGACATTGATAAAAGATTTTTTTAGGGAGTGAGATTCAACAGAACATTCTGACAATATATATAAAAATTGAGATAATTAACCAAACTGATCGTTCAGCGAAAATCGGGGGTATGTTTCCTGCAAAAGGTCCTCAAAAATCCAGAAAGCAAAACAATGTAAAGGATGTGAGACGAGAGACCAAAAGTCTGGAATGCCCTGAAGCTGGAGAAAAATGTGAAAAGCAAAAGACCGGAACCTATTGCCATAATTGTTCCAATTCAATGCAGCGTGTTTTGCTTATTTCAGCGAATACCGTGCAAAGTAATAAAATGTATATAATTGTTCTCTTACATGTTAAATACGTAATATATTGCAACTCCAGAAATTAACGAAACCACTCGGTGATAAAAAGTCTTCTTCAACCGATACAGAGAAAAAAAAAACTGACAACATTCTCTTACTCCAGTTTTCAAAATTGAAATTGACAAATTTTATAGTTAGTGTATCACATTTAATGAATTTTGTCGGAGTTCATCGAAAACTGAAAAAACTGTTCAGTAAAATCGCACTTCCGGTTAACTAATTTTCTTGGAACTCGGAAATTTGGTCATCTATTTAATTTCTAATTAATTTTGTTTGGATGATAGAACTGTATAATCAACTATGATAGCACTTTAGAGAAAAACATAACCCCATTCCCTCCCCCAAAAGTCCCCTTAAATGACATTATCAGAAGAAATGTTTCAAACAGAAGTTGTAGCTCTTTATATGTATAGTTGATGTACCTAGTTTGAAGAAAATCGTTGGAGCCATTTTTGAGAAAAAACCATCTAGTAAAGTGGTACTTCCGGTTGTGGAATTTTGACATATAACGTACTGTCAGATCCCATGGTGATACCTAAACTGAACATCAAGTTTGAACTTTCTACGATTTTTTTTTGTTTTCGAGTTATGCTGTTCACATACATACATACATACACAGACCATTTGCTAAAAACCACTTTTTGGACTCAGGGGATCTCAAAACGGATATTTCAGGTGAAAACTCGATATCGAAAATTTGGCACGATTACAATATTTCTAATTACTAGGAGTAAGAGAAAGTAAAAACAGATATACTGTGTCGTACAAAAGAATTTCACGCATTACCTACTAAAAGCAACTAGAAATAATATAAGTCACAAACTAGGCTAATGCTAATGCTAACTACCATAAACGCATGATTTGAAACCACAGGTAAGAACTTCTAAACATATTCACTATCGAATCTGAAAACATACATATGTCTTATTTCATAATGAGAGATATTATAGAGTTCGTTATGCCATACTAACAAGTCAACAAGGGCTATCTCGATGTAATGTTACATGTACTGTTGATAACTTTTAGTTGTGGCTTTTAATTTATGAAAAGTTAAATTCCCAAACTGAAAAGTATAGAAAAGGAAAATTTCGGAATGCGAGGGACATATCATTGTTTTAACCTTTCATTAAATATGATTGTCTAAATTAAAATAAACTTTCTTTATTAATAGTTGACAGCGCAATAACTTGTACTTTGTACAGCGTGTTCATTGTACTTTTTTTTTTCTTTTATTTTTTTTTAAATAGAAATAGTTCCCATAACCTTTTTATTCTCTCAGCGTATTGTTACTCCTACTCTCTCCATTGCACCCCCTCCTAAAACCATAACTTTCTATCACAGTCTCCACAATGTCACATGATAAGGGTCCAATTTTTCTGAAAACATTTACAGGAATACAATAGGTGTAAGGCATTCCGTATCGCTTATCATCCCAACCATAAAAAAGTAGCCTATACTTTCCATTAGAACATAAAGAGTAACCATATAAAACTTCATCCACATTGAACAATTCCAGTAGGAATTATAAAAAATTCATAAACAAACATACTGACAGGAATAGGTTAGTATATGAATAACAATAGAAAGGAACATTGCAAACCCGTTTCTGTGAATATGTTTATGCAAATAAACATCAGGTTAACAAAGGATATATCAGTTCACAATTTATGTAAAATAATGTTTAGAATTTGGTTCGTCTATGATTTTTTTCCAATTTTTAAACTTTTTTTGCAAGTTGCCCGGGGATTGAGTATTATGGAGAAAAATCTTTGCAAAACACTGTTAAGATTTGTCCAGATTACTTGGATTGCATTACTCAAAAGCACAACTCGGCATAGTTATAAATAACGTCAAAGCTACTAGAAAGCTTTGGCAATGGGCTAAGTTTAACATCTGAGCACAACTAAGTTGCCGACTTATACTGAGTGGTTTCGTGGTCGCGTATGTAGATGATTTCAGTTCACTCAACATAATGCGATGGATGTATTAATTACTACTGTAAGCATGAATACTTATGTGATGCATATATCACTGAAAGATGAATAACATAATAAATAGTTGATTATCTAAGTGTTTTCCGAAATTAAGAGCAAATAAAAAAATCTACTAAAAATTTCAAAAATACGTGCGTCACTTTCAAGTTTTGAAATGAACAGTCTTAAATCTATTGGGAACAGAAAAATAATGAAGTAAAAATACTTCAACAGTTCTCTTCAAGAGAAGATCAGAAAGTCTGACAACTGAGGCCTAGCAATTCTATTACCAAATCCCATTTTTAAATTAATTCAAGATATCAAAGCAGACTCTTCGGTCATTATTGCTGTGAAAAAAAAACAGACAAAATAGTCCTTATTGCATTTTCCAAAACTACAATTGACAAATTGTATGTAATCATGAAAGTTTTACAATACTTAAAGCCTCAGTTTATCCCAATCCTATGAAAATAAATGAAACTAGAAAAATGTCATATAAACAGAAGTAATAGATCTACCCTATTTTTCTAATTTTAGTGAGTACTTCAAGCTATAAAAAACTCATTGAAATCGTTTTTCAGAAAATATTCTGAAAAAATCACATAGCAAAAATACTTTCACATACTTCTTAAATTATTTTGATTTTGAAACTTTGAAGCACTCATTGATTTTGAGTGAAACTTTTTTCCAAGTTTGGAAACTAATTTCATAAAAGGCTGGTTACCACATAACACGTTTTCCGTTACAAGCACTAAGAGAGAGTAAACATTATTTTTATCATCTTTTAATTAATATCCAAGTGAACCAGAGATCACATAAAATGTTTACATGAAATGTTGTTTCGAAAATATGACATAATTGACTATATTCTTTTTTCTAATAAACAGTTAATATCAGTTTGCGATAAAGTGTTATCGCATAGTAACTAGCTAAGCGCATAGCTTAAAGATAAGCGCGACCTTTAAAAAATGAATACCCTAAAAGGTGCAATTAATTCTGTATTCCATATTGGGTAAACAATTCACACTTTTTACGGTCGTGGTTATGCTTGAACAGTTCCATTTATATCTATAATTAGCGAATTAGCAACAACGACATTACACTGCATTGATCACAAGTAAATGCATTCTTTACAAAGGAATTTATATCAAAATGATCTAAGAGTGTTTATAACATCATCACTTAAGGCCTTTGCAGTTCTAAGACGTATACCGAAAAATGGAAATAAGTAATCAACAAAATACTATGTAAAACGGAACCAAGTTGGTTAATAAAAAAAATAAATGTTTTTTTTTTTTTAACAAAAACAATTATCACTCACCTTTAGCGGTCTGGTGATAGTAATTGTCTCTATTGTTGTAGTAGGAGCCATTTTATCATCTGGAGGGCGAAGTGAACTGAAATATAAATTATAAATTATTTTAAAAAAATAAAAATAAAAACAATATTTAATTACTTGAAAATACTCCAAAAAAAGTTAAACTTACCAAAAGCACAGTTGATTTTTTTTTTTTTTTTTATTAATCCAAATTTCTTTTTACAGCAGAATTGTTTATGAATTCACACGCTTTGGTTACTAAATAAACATGCAGACAAATTATTTGTTAATTGTTTAAAGTGTTAAAAAATGACAGTCAAAAACGGGGAAAATATAAGGCCACGGACTAAAAAAAAAAAAAAAATAACAATTGTTAAAAATGACAATGATATCATTAAAAACAACATTAAAACACGAAGGAAGAGCTATTAAAATGTTCCACTTAATTAAAATAATAAACCAAATATGATGAAGTTCAACAATAACAAATTAATTAACTTTTTTCTTTGGGTCTTTATTTATAAGAAAAATAATAAAAAGATTTACTTAAAGAACTAACAAAGAAGTTTAACCCAAAGGAATGTTATCAAACAACAAACAGCCCAAAAATGAAATGGAAATTATTTCCAGTGACTAAAGTTAGTAACTGTTATCTGTTACTAATGAACACAACGGAATCATTTGCGATATAAATTTTAAAAATTTATGACTATTTTCATCATCATTACTAATATCAATATCAAATTTGAATTTTCATGAACTAATATAATATATAAATATATTTTATTATTTTAAAATGTTGACACACTTTTCAATAGGCATACAGATGAGTTCAGCATGACCTCATTTCAAAAGTTTACACTTAGAAATTTATAAATAAACGTACGATGGAGATTTATTTTTAAACATCATCAAATATAGAGAGAGGGAAAAGGCATCTGGCCGAGATTAGTAATGTTTGTGTTTTCTCACAAACATTATACAAGAATTACTTTTAAACTAATTTTAAACTATGAAACAAAATGGCAAACAACAAAATTATCTAACATTTATAATAAATTGAGATAAATAATCTCTGAAAAAAAAAAAAATTAAGGAAGTAATTTTAAACAGGGATAAATATTATCGGTAAAACTCTAAATTATGAGTTATAAAAATGATAATATTAATGAAGATTAAATTGAAGAATAAAATTGGGTTTTTAAAATTAGGCGCTTAAATTTATGAATCAACAGGTGGGTAACGGGCATCCCAAAGTTCAATTACATTTTCATTAATACACAGACGTTTTACTTTGGCTTTCTGTCCAAATTAAGCCAATTTGAACAATTTTGTTTATTTTCTGAACGAAATAATAAAAACATTTTCTATACAACAAACAAAGAAAAACGCCCTATTTTATAGAGAAACAAAATTAAAGATCACTTCTAATTAGAAACAATATATTTTCAAGTTATTCCAGTAAAATAATAGTTAAAACTCAAGACTGATTAATTATGTTTATATAATGCCAGTGACCTCGTTTTAAATGGACTAGTTTATAGGACAAATAGAAGTCATTTAGTTATGCAAAGAAAGTAACAAATAAATTCCTCCAAAAACAATTAATGATAGAAATACCTTTCGCGATGATATTCCTCAATAACAGAATCAGAATCAAATTCACTAAAATCAGGCAAGGAATCACCTTTAAAACTAAAATTGCCTAAGACACTTGTTCTCACATCAGGGTTCATGTTTTGACTTAAGACGAAAGGCACAATGGATTAAAATGATATTCCAAAATTATTCTTTATAAATCCGTAACGACAAAATAGCTTCATACACTTTACAACTTATCGGAATCAAACTCATTCTATTTTAAAAAACGACAAAACGTAAATAAAGCGTTCGTTAGTTGAAAGAGAAAAAAACTGTAGTTGCCAACATGGCGGCAACGTTGACTGCCTAAAATTCCCTTAATCAGCTCTTTCAAAAAAAAAAAAAAATATCATTCAAATGCCTGATGTTTTTGTTAACATATCACATAATTTACATATTCTAAGTGACATCTATTAATAAAAATTAATTAGTGTGATGGATAACATCTTGACATCATATTTGTTTGGCAGTGCTAATCTTAAATCAATATGGACGAACAGTGTTTAGAAGTTGTGTATTTGTGAAGTTTATTTGTGATTATTTCTCGTTAGTGTTTAGGTGTTCAAGAAAATTTAAACCAAAAAATACTGGTTAGAAATGAAATGGGTTGTTCCATTACTTATATTCTCATTGCTCATTTTGAAAATTCGCAGCTTAGAAGATCCATACAAAATACTAGGAATCCCTAGATCAGCTACTGTAACTGAAATTAGAAAAGCATATAAACAGTTAGCTAAGGAATGGTGAGTAAATTAATTATTTTTTGAAAAAACACAAATAACGTGTGGTTCAAGATTTTTAAAACATTTTTGTCCCATTTTGTAGGCATCCTGATAAAAACAAAGATACTGATGCTGCAGATAAATTTGTGGAAATCACTCAAGCTTATGAATTACTTACTGATCCTGAAAGAAGGAGGATGTATGATACATTTGGCCGGGTTGAAGAAGCTAGGCCAAGGCGTGATACTCAATTTAGACAATTTGATCCATTTGATGAGATATTTCCTGGTTCTGGGTTTCGATTTCGTTTCTCCGATCAGGATATCACCCTTTTCCACAAGTTATCAATTACTTCTAGGTTGGTTCATATTTCCAAAATTTTTTTTTTATATATATGTACCTATATAAGATATCATCATATCCTTCCAAATTTTTGAAATTTTATTACTTCTTAATTCTTGTTTAAGCTTTTAGAAAACTTTTATAATAATACACTTAAAGTCTTTCGCAATTGTTTTCTTTGAATTATTACGGCATCTTTTTACTAAATTTAAAAAATATTAGCAATGGAAAATTTGGAAATTTTCAAATCTTGTAAGTTAATATTCAGTTACTGATTGCAGAAGTTTGATTGTTAGTTTTTCAATTATTGTATAGGTAGAGAAGTTGCAAGTTGAAAGTTTACTAAGGAAAATTAAAGTGTTTTTTTCTGAAATTCTATTTAATGATGTGCCCACCTTTTGGATATTTATTTTTTGCTGGTTACTATAGTATTCTTTTTAGAAAGAAAAATATTATATAAGTATATAATATACTTTAAAAAGTATATGTATATATATGTCTCGGTATACTTCTTCAGATTAGCTCGATTCTCTTTTTCATTTATCTCTGTAAATTCATAGTTCTCTGTTTAAAAATTAAGCTATTTAACTCACTATTTGCTCTATTTTTTTTTATGTCAGAGTACATTTTAATTTAGAGCCAAAGACATTAAATCTAGAAATCTTGATAACCGCAGGGACTCTTCATATTTCTTTCTTATTTTATTTAATCTTTCTTAAAAAATGGTTCCAATTAAAAGAAATGTTTAAAAAGAAATAAATAAGTGATTTGTTTATAAAATATCAGGAGATATTTTAAATTCTCCTGGATTGAGAAACTTACATTCTTTATTCAATATTATGTCGTACTATATCTTTTAATCCGGAAGATATTGTAAAAAGTTGTATTTCAACTTTTCTAGTTATGTTTTCAACAAAAATATTATAGTAATCAATTACAGCACATTTTACTGAATTTTTTTTAGCAACATTTACACCATAAAAACTACTTTTACAATTTTAAATTGATAAGCGGAAATTTTAATGCTTCGTGATTATTTTATAGCTAAGATTGCAAATAACATCCAAAAATTATTTTGCAGAGCTTATGAAAATATTCTAGTGCCAAAAAGTTCCAGGACTCCTTACCTAATATTATTCTATGCAGATTGGTGCTTTCCATGTCTTCAAGTGGAACCAGTATGGAGGCGCATAATGGATGAACTAGAACCCATCGGTGAGTGATTCATTTAATAAAACACATAACTTCCTAATAATATGCAATTTTTTTTTTTTTATATTATTAAATTTCATAATTAGTGTGGAAACAAATAAGGTATCTTTATGCCAGCAAGGGGATCTTATCCGATAAGGGTTTTTGAAGAACCTTTCGAGTACAGGCGACCAGTCCTTTGTGCTCAGAAGCTTGGACGATAATCCAGAGAGACTTTACTTCTTATCTCTTCAGCTCCAATTTTAGTTGAATCACCTGGATAGCAATTGATAGCTCTAAGAGCGCCTTGACTGTCTGAGAAGACTGAATGATGTCAAGTTCTTTTCCCTGCAGCATCAAAATTCTTCAGCAGCACATACACTTGTTACCTAGAGACCTTAAACCTCGCTTTAACTTTTTATATCATGACAGCCCTTCTTCCTCCATCCTTAGGCGGTTTCTAGAGTAACTTGAGTCCTCGGCAATGCAAACTCTTCGCTTTCAAGCTTCTCTAACAAGATTGAGACAAGATAGTTAAACTGTTTACATGTTGCGAGAGCTCTCTTTAAATCTACAGTCGTAAATTTCAAAATAGAAATTGCAGAAGACTTTGTATGATATGTGTGTGTTTGAGATCGACAGTGAGAGGGAAGCGCGAATAGCATAAACAAAATCGAAAAATTGGCAAACATTTTTAACTTGATATGCCATGATACTTTTTTTTTAAAAAACTTCACGTATTTACTTCACACCTGTCATTATTGTTGCTAACATGAAATCTTGGGAAATAAATATTAGAAAGATTAGTGGATTCATGACCAGTTATTTCTCTGTAAAGTGCCATTTCAGTATATTGCACGATTCAGCCCTTAAATAATATGTATAGAGAAATACCAAATTTAAAACAAAAATTGTCATTGAGGATTAAGAAACAAAAATAAGAGGAATTTTTGTTTTTTTTCAAGCCAAACTTATATTTTTAGGTGTTGGAATAGCCACAGTTCATTCTGACAATGAAAAAGCATTAGCAAGGCGAGTGGGCGTTTCGTCACTTCCTTGCCTTATCCTACTGTTGGATGGACGGCCGAGTGTGTACAAAGAGCCTTTGTTTAGCGTTCAAAAAGTAGTTGGTATGTAATTTGATTTCATAGTTTGTTTGTAAATTAGACTTTTGCATTACATAGCTTAGTTTATACTACTATTGATTTTATTTTATTTTTTTCAGAATTTGTACGTTATAAAATGCCATATCGTTTGGTGCCAGCTATCCGAGATGATTCAGTTGAAAGCTTTCTCTCCGGTTGGCATGACAACCGTGTAAGAGCTTTAGTTTTCCAAAGGACGGATTCATTAAGATTGAGATATCTTTTGGCCGCATATTACCATAGGCATCGCGTTGCTTTTGGGTATGCTGATAAAAAGTTCAAAATATTTTAATTATTGCAGAAGCATTGTTGCAAAAGAAAAACCTCAATTTTGTTATAGTTTCGTTCCACCGGGTGAAGATACTGTAGTTGTTAGAGCAAAATATCAAGTATCTAATGAACAAGATGCACTTTTAGTATTTAATGAAATTACCGAAAGGCCTGTTGCATCGGTAAGCATGGCCGACATTCCTGTGCCTACACTTCATGATGTAATTAATAATAATTATTATCTCCTCTTACCAAGACTGTCATCTCAGGTAAGGCTTCTAGATTATTTTAATATAATATAGTGTGTATTTTTATCGAATTTGTGTATAGCCTCAACTCTCCCAGGTATCGAGTAAATAAGCGACCAGATTTTATCTCGCGAAACAATTTCCTATTCTTCAACAAGAACAATTCGGACTGTCGAAAGGAGAAGACTGCTAACACGTCTCTCAATAAAGTGTCCTTATGTGTTTTATGGGGTTCATGTCGAGAGAATAATGGCCAATACATTATCATAGTTTCTATATGCTCCTGTGATGTGACTCGAGCATTTTCATGCATTAGCACAGATTGGCTCCATTAAATGGAATACATGGGATTACAGCTTCTAGAAGAACTTCTATGTTTCTATGTGTGGTCATTGCTCCGTTTTTTATGACAGTAAGTTCGCTAAGGGCACGAGTGTTGATTCCAAACTGCACCATAATTAATTTCCTTTAAAAAGGCTATGACTCATTCATGGCAGATGAAAAAAAGCGCTTTCCACACATGGGCTCATCATCTGAGTGGTATAAACAGAACTGAGACTCATCTGAGAAGAGAAAAACTTCCTGATGATAAAAAGTCACACGAAATGCTGGTTTGCTAAAAGTATCTTTCTGTTCATGCCGTTAGAAGGCGTAGACGATCACATTCACGCAGCTTTCTTCTGACCCTTTTAGAACTCTCCACTATATTATGGAACGTTAGCAGTTGGTCACGAGTCGTAAATAATTTTCCATAATACGGTAAGAGGTATGAAACGATCGTTTCTGAGGACATTTATTCTCTCTAATAGAAGTTAAAGCATTCCAACCATCAGTTAACCAAACTCAGCACAATGTATATAACATTTGTGGCAGGTTGCAAGGCTGAATCATTGCTGCTGTAAATAGTTAAGCAACAGCTTTCACTCGTCTATGTAAAGGGAATAAATAGATTAGAAATAAGGGACTAAAGTTTATCATTTTTAGCATTTACAACTTATAGAGTTATTCCGAACCGTGTAAAGATTTTCTTCTTCTTTGAGTGGTTGAATTCTATGTGAGCTAGGTATCTATTAATGTGCTCATATCCCCTTGATTATTTTCCTACTTTAGATTATTTTTGTTTCCAAAATATGGTTTCATCCAGATTTATAGTACAAATTTGTAAAAACAGGCAGTGCTTGATGGTCTGTGCCCAGCTGCTGGTGTCTCATGGGCAAATCGGCGTTTATGTGTAGTACTTGTTTCTGAAGATTCACCAGAACAAGAGGTACATAGACAGGCTCTAAGAAGGCTGGCTATGGAGTCAACATATCCAAAAGACAGAGTTAGATATATGTATCTTTTCCAAGAGAGGCAAACACAGTTTTTATATGCACTTACATCAGGTAAATATTAGCTGTTCAGTTTAGCAGTTTAGTTAGTGTTCTACCAAATGTAACATTAAGCAATTGTTTGTCTGTGAAATTAGGCAAAGACAGTCCCAGAGAGCCATTACGTCATGTTTTAATATTATGTCGACGTGATAATTCTCATGTTAAATATGAATGGGTTGGTGGCGATGAAGCTTGGGAAAATTACAATAGTACTAAACAATATATAGAATCCGCCGTGGATAGGATACTTCATAACACACAAGTAAGGCTAATCAATCTTTTACCCAGCTTTAAACAGCGATTTCAGTAGTAGAATACCATTACTAGAGTTATTTTCCTTTTTTGCCCTACAGAAGTTGAATGAAGCAGTTATAGGAGAGTTAATTGATGAACATACACAAGGTGTTGTATCAAGATTTTTCACGCGATTACTGCAAACATTTTATTATTTGCAAGATACTCTAGGAAAGGAACATATTCTGCCAGCTGTTTCTCTCTTTACAACTTTAGCTTTAATTCTAGGGCTTGGATTTTATATGAGTCATTTAGTGTAAGTATTAACTAACGTTTGTTTTAGGCACTACTAAATTTAAATAAATAAATCTTGACGGACCGCACATGAAGAGCTATCAAAATTATTAGTGGATTTATGGTCAATAGTAGTTCCTATTGATGTAGTCTGGCATTCTCAGTCCTGGAAAAATCTCACTGAGAGAAAGATTAAAATACCCCTGAAAATTTTAAGATTAATTAAAGGCACTAACAACTCTGAGCTGGCAATAAATATGCATACCAAACTCAGTCAAAAGATTGTTCAATTCCAAGAAGGCACCTGGATAGTGATGTTAGAATTCAAGAGTGGAGACGATGTGTCGGAACAACATGATGAGTTCGTTGAATGGGCGGGTGAGAGAACCAAAAGCCATATTGGGTATTATGTTGAGTGATGTTCAAGTTTACATCATTGAATCTACTCCTAAAAATTCACAAACCACACATCCCTATCATACCCGTCATAAATTATATCATATTGTACCTGCAATTTCCTGTTACTAATGACAGTAATTACAAACAAAGTGGATCTCAACACCACTTTAATGTAAAGCATTAACATCTTACGTCTAGTATCCCTCAAAAACATCAATCTTTACTACACATTTATCCCCAACACAGTCACATTCAATATAATTAAACAAAGGCTGAAACAAGAAATCAATAAACGATAAATACACCTCTAATGAACTATAATCTACAACCAAACAAAACTACTTCACATTTAATAAAAATTCTATCACGCTACAGACAGACTGGGAATGAATCTCCATATATTTTAGACCATTCATGTTTCATGTTAAAGAATATAAAGCCCCGGATAAAAACATCTTGTTACCACATGTTTAAAGCTATCTGCATGATCTGTTAAGTCATACAAATTTTTCCAAAAAAGAAAACACTTGAGTTGAATTGCATTTGTGTAAGTCTACGAAATAACACTGGTTAACAGCTCCCGTAGCTGGCCGATGACCATAGAATCAAGCAGACAATCACGAAAAACTCTCTTGATGATTTCCATCAATGCGGACCTACCATTCATTCGAATAAACCCAATTTTTTTTTTAATACGACCAGGAAGTCCAGTAAAAAGGTTTTGATTAAAGTAGCCTTCTTCATACAATTAGTCGGTGTAATATGTGACGAAGAATTAAGAAGTAGAAGGTGATTTTCTACAACCATCTTGTTAAAGAGAGAATAAATGAAGTTACAGAATCGATCAGAATCAAGAAATTGGTTTCTTGAATTACAGATAATGCCCAGTATGTGGACCTAACCGCTTATTCAGCATTTATCATTAGCATTAGCTTTATAGTCGCTTATTATTCCTACAATGTATTTTGATTCTGTTACATTTTCAAGTCCGTCGGAAAGAGTGAGCACAGTGAATATTTTGAATCGGATGCTTTGATTTTTTTTTTTTATCTTTTTACAGGAAACTAGAAGAAAAACGGGTTCAAGAAGAATGTGGACGAAATGCTGGAGGTATCTCAAATGGTGTTAAAGCAAATGGAGGGTAGGTTTTACTAATTTACATTCTGATTTACGAAACTACAGCTAAATATTAAATTAATTCATTAAATAATGATAAATCACTTATTATTCTTTGAGATCTTTTAGTAAGTATAAATAATTATTTTTTTACAGATATCAGCCTCAATTGAAGATACATGAAATGAGAGCTGAGACTTATAATGGTTTAGTTAGATTACTTCGTCCTGGTTGCAGAACAATTTTATTATTAACTGATACAGCTTCTAAGCCTAAACTTTTACCAAAATTTCATAAATGTGTTTGGCCATATAGAAAGTAAGTAAATCTTAGTATCATATTATGTTAAATGGACAAAAATTATTTATTTTATTTTATTGTTTAAGGAATAAAACATTGATGTTTGCAACATTAAATCTTGAAAGAGGTCTTAATTGGTATACAGAAGTATTAAGACAGAGTCTTGTGGAAGAAAGAGATTTATCAATTAATCCTAGGAATTGTGTTGGAACGGTATTGGCATTGAATGGTTTGAGAAAGTATCTTTGTATGTATCATGCTAAACATCCAGAAGGTTTAATTTCAACGTCATCTTCTTCGGTTTGTAATTTTTATTACTTTTTTTTGTAATTTTAATTTTTTATAATATTTCTGTGTCGTAGCAGCAAATACCGTAGGTGTAAAATATTATGAAAACAAACAAGAAATATGACTGTTTATAAATTAGTTAGTGATTTGGTTATTGTATATTTGATGGATAATACGTAACATTCTAGTTAAACCAAGTGGTTACTTTGTAACAATTAGTTGAGCTTGTTTCTGGTTTCGATTCCCGTTCCTCGTGTTGAATCAAGTACTTGAATAAAATTACTAAGAATTTTGTTATAACGTCAGAAACATACAGTTGGCACATCACGGCTTAAGATAGCAGAGACCCTGGAGCAATACAACATCAGTCTTGAAAGAGGTCTTAATTGATACATTTTTTTAATGCACTTGTTTCTTTGAAAAACGAGTGCCAAGCCCTTTGCCGATTAAGGCTGTTGCGCAAACTGCGTTCAGAAAAAAAATTACTTGCAATGTCAGTAGTTCCCTAAAAATTCTGGGCCTTAACAATATAAAGATTAAATCAGATTCTATGGGAATTGGCTAACAAGCTTACGCCACCGCGGCCCTTAAGGTCTATTGTGACATAAATAAAGATAGAATAATATTTACTTACTTTGAATCTAGTTACTCATTAATTTAAATATTTATATTTCTACAATTTTTCTAAAATACATTTTATTTTTTTAGAGACTGAAGAAGTATACAAGTGTTGATCCACCAGGATCATTCATAGGTTTCGAGGATACAACTTCTGAGAGTGATATCTCTGATGTTGAACAAGGAATGAGGCAGAATACTGTAAGTATTTAAAAAAACAAATTTTAATAAAGACAAAATCAAATAAAGAGTTTGAACTTTAGTAAGTGAAAAGACCTTTTAAAGTTGTCGTTCTGTAAAGAAACTTCTAAAATTTATATGTGATTTTTATGTAATTTACGAGATTACTTGGGAATAAATTATACTTTTCTTCACTCTTTTTTAAATGCTTTTACTAATCTGTTAATCATTTTCTATAAAAACTAAATAAAACCATTTTTCTTTAATCCTTTAACTTTATTGGCAGCGATATGTGTCTGCTATTAGCAGACCAATGTAACATTAATGTGCTTCTTTGTAGCAATAGCTCTCCCGCTAGAGGCACATTCATTTATTTCTGCTTTTCCATCACACTGCTCCTCCAAATATAATTGTAACCAATCACTTTGTTTGTTACTGATTGCTTAATAGATGTTGTTTATTTTATTAAAAAGATGATCACATTTCTAGAAGAAATTATTATTTTACCGTATGTTTTAGAAGCAGAATAAAAACAATTTTTAATGATATATTATTTTTGTAATTTTTTCTAAACAAATTGGTTTTTATATTATAAATTTAATAATTATATTTTATTGTGTTAGCTAATCCTTTGAAATTATAATAAGTAATTATTTGTTAAACAGTAAATCATTTATATATTATTTGTTATACAATAATTTAAAGCCTGTTTACCCTTGTTGGCACTACCTCTTTTTTTTCAAACCGCAAAAACAAAGAGGCCATCAGTGCATATTATTTTAAACAGTTTTTAAAGTTCCAATAGTTGTTGCTAAGTGGTTAATAAAATAGTCTTAACTAGGTAGCACTATTTGTCTATGATACTGTCTAGTAGTAAAGGGTTGATTTGATGATCATTAATTTTTAATAAAATATATTTTCGAATATGTGGATGGGTCTGCAGTGCTGGATAACATCTGGTATTTTATCCGCCGTAGCATGCATATTCATTTTCTTCCTGACCGGTTTCGGATTTTCATCCATCGTCAGAGCAAATTTACCAAGTTCGTGTAATTATTTTCAACGTAAATTCTTATTCTTATTTGTTGCTTTCTCCGGTTGTTGATTTCTCTCTTTGTTGGTTTAATTAACTTGAAACCAGCAAGTGTGAGTGTAAAAGAAACATTACGTTGAAGTGATTATTACTTGAATAATAACATTTTTTTAACCTTATTTACAGCCTTTTTTTATTTTGTATTTATTTTTTTATTCTTGTAATTATATTTGTTCCCAACGTTTCGACACCACACGTGTCTGTCTACCATGAGCATTGCTAGCAAGGTGACGCAAAAAATTACAGCCATAGAAACTTACGTTTTAAAGAAAAACTCAATATATTAAAACAAGAAAAACCACATGGTCACATAATTAATACAATTAACAAGGCGACTAACTTTTAATAAATATAACCAAATAAATGACTGTAACATATCAGTGTAAAAAATTAAAATTATAATTAAAAATAAAACGAGGCCTTAATATTGGTTATAATTATATTCAACATAACACATCAAACAAGTAAGAGAGGGTAGTGGAATCGTTTATTGTGATTCCTGAGGTATGTAGTAGATGTCTTGAAGAGGGCGGAAGTTAGTTTAGAGATTTTTGGAAGTTAGTGCTCGAATTATTCACTCTGAATTTATAAAAATAGACTGTATTTGTACAATAATTTAAACGTGAGTGATGGTAACTATTAACAAGAAATACTTAGAAATAAATAGGAGATAAATAACTAATAATTTAGAATGATTAAAATAAAAAGATTCACAACTAAGGAAATAAGTATAAATAAAACCTGTATAGGGACGCGGACTGCTGCTCGTATAATGATCTTGAAGACGTACTGAAGTATAATCATCCCCTCTTCCATTGGGGCGAAGTTTATATATTAGTGTTAGCAACACTCATACCAAGACATCTGTCATAGTGTGCGACCTTGGTTAGTTCGGTGACCAGCGATTTAGGTCAGTGGCCAGCTTATCGGTGCTTGCTTTGATGTAAAATATTGACCCTTGGTTTTGTTTGTTTGGCCGCGGCCTTGCCTTGAAGACAGCCGCCGGCTAGGCCACTAGTTATAAATTATTCTTTCTTTTTGTTATGTGTTGTGAACGTTTGACATTGCTATGACCTTGCCATGTCATTACAAGAGTATTGTAAAGGCATAAAGGAAAAAAATCCCTAGATAATGACACGTGTAGTGTTGAAACGTTGGGAGCAAATGTAATTACAGAAATAAAAATAAATAAATACTAAATAAAAAAAAAGGCTGTAAATAAGGTTCAAAAAATTTTATTATCCAAGTAATAATCAAAGTAACAAATAGTCAAAAAATTACAACTGAAATCAATAATTGAAATGAACTCTGCACACGAACTTAGTGAATTTTGCTCTGGCGATGGATGAAAATCCGAAACCGGTCAGAAAGAAAATGAGTATGCATGCTAAATTAAAAATAATTTGAAATTTAGGGCGTAATCTAATTAGGCACTGAAGAAAACTTGGTTTTTTAAAGAATTAAATATATCGCATTAAGACAATTTTATTTTAAATAAAACTTTCCTAGAATCAAAACGGTTTTTTTTTTAATTAATTTATTTAAGAATTAATTAATTTTTTTTTTTTTGTTTCAGGGTACTAAATTCAATGACGTCATTTATGTGGAAAATCTACTAGATGGTCTACCAAACTGGCTTGATAGATTATTTGAAGGTACAACACGTAGATATTATTTAAATTATTGGCCTGATTTTACTGGCAAGTAATTATTAATTTAAAAAAAGAAAAAAAAAAGTGGCACAGAGGGATAAAAAGAAAAAAAAAAAGGAATGAAAAATAAGATGTGCCACATTCTTATAGGTATGTTTAAAAAAAAAAATTGATTTTTCGGAGTACCCTCCATAAACATAAATCATAATTGGCATCGCAATTATGCCATCGAAGAAATAAAAATAAAAACAATTTTTATTTGTTTTCCTATCTTTCTCTATGTTCCTTCCACTTTTATGTTTTTACTACAAAAACTAGTCATTGTATAGCGCGCTTTCTTGTATTTTTGTTTTCTTGTTTTTTTTTTTTAATAATATTTAATAATATTATTTAGAAAGTATTAAATTTTTTTCTTTTCCTTTTAAATATTTTTGTGTTATATAGTTTTAACTAAACCAATCCTCTTTGTTTTTAAAATGTTTTACTATTTTGTATAATTTATTTATTTATTTATTTTTGTTAAACTTTCCCTAAATTCACTAAATGTTGTTTGCATTATTTATTCCAATTATTGGAAAGTAAAATCTGGATAAATGCCTTAAAGAGTGATAAAAATAAATAATAATAACTATTAAGCAATTTGGCTGTATTTGGAATGTACAAACAAACAAAAAAATTAATAAAATGAAACATTAATTATAATAATATAATTATATATATAAATATATACTACTTCCAATATTAATTAACTTGAAAACTTTCTTACTCATTCACTCACACACATAACAAATAATAAATATAAATTTAGTGTAAATTTAAAAAAAAAAATACTTTTAAAATGAATCTCTTTTTAGAGTACATAGTCGACCAAGAAATATAAATAAAAAAAAACATTACAATTGTTAAATTGTTAATTGTTTTAAAAATAGGATTATAAAAATACTAGCACCATTTTTAGGAGCTTCAAAATTTTATAAAAGCATTTTTGTTTTTTTTTTTCCATTATAAATAAAAATTAATAATAATAATTTTTGCCTTCATTGCCAAATAAATTAAATAAAAAGTAAATTATTTAATAAAAAAAAAAAAAAATTGGTAAATTAAGTTACCTTGTAATTTAATAGATTAATTATAAATAAATAAATCATGTCTTCAATTGTTGTCAGTAATTAAAATGTGAGTCATTCTTAATAAGAAAATTTATTTAATTTCTTCTTTTTTTTTTTTTTTAAATGACGCTTTGGAAATAAATAGATACTTGCCTCGTATTTTTTTAAATACTAAATTCATATCTTGAATGCATTCCTTTTTCTAAAAAAAATTAACAACACTTTTCAACGACATTTATTTATTTTTCCTTAAGATTTTAAAAACAAACAACAACAAAAAAATAATATAAGCTTTAATTGCTCTCTCTTTACATATTTTTAAAATATGTGGTACCCGAACAATTTTTTAATTGAATCATATTTTGTATTATAAAATTGTGTAAATAATCAATAAACGAAAGTTTTATAAAAAAAATAGTTTTTAAAACTAGGAAAAAAAGAAAGAAATTAAAAAAAAATAAAATAAAATAAAAATAAATATATTTATTCTCGTTAATTCACATATCAGATATATATTTGATTTAATATTATAATGTTTTTGCAACTATTTTTTATTTTTTTTTTATTTGTTTATTTTTTTTTCGGTCATAGTTTATGCCAAAATCGAACAAATTATAAACGTATTGTTTGATTTTTTTTTTTTCCGCCTCCCAACAACATAGCGCGAATTTTGTTTCATTGTAATTCAAGGAAGTTTGTATTCATAGATCCCTGCGGTATAAATGGATCGCACTTTTTTTACCACTACCATATTTAAATATTAATGGGTGAAGTTGAATGGGTGAAAATCTGAATTGAATATATAATAATAATAATAATAATGTCAAAATAAATACCTAAAGAAAAACATTAAATAAAATAATTGACAAACAAAAATGATAATCGCTCAGAGATGATCAGAAAAAAAAAGAAAGGCCATAGTATTATGAAAATATCTATATTTTTTTGTAATAATTCAAGTGTACATAGAAGTGGTTGCAAACAAGGAAAAAATTACATAATGAAACTTTAAGTAATCTATAATAGAAACAGAGCTAATCAGATTAGTTTAATTAAATAAAAGTGAAATTTTTAATAAAGCTCATAAAATTTTGTGTGCCCATTAAGAAGTTGATGAACCCAGTTGGATCGTTTGCGTGATAATGTTTTTGCACCTAAATAAGGGATATCTGAATTCAGAAAGTATCCGGATACCTTCCCCCCGTCCCCCCAAAAGTGGAATATATCCTCCATCATGCGATGTTTACGTAAAGAGCTGTAAGCAACTAACGCTCTCTTTCAAACTAAGGGTTACAGTTTTAAATAAAGTAGCTCACATCGTAACTTTAAAAAAAAAAAAAAAAACCAACCCAAATCCACGAGTGACTGTGCTAGACTCTGAATTTAAAATGTCTAAAGAAAGTTGCTTAATTCCATATATAAGGAGGACATCCGTGAAGACTGACGGATCAGATTCCTCTGTTCTGATTCCTCATAATGCTTCGTCCCCAAATATTGCACTATGGCCGCCCAACAACTGATCTTGCCACTTTGAATTGAATATAATTTTTTTTTTTTTTTTTTATCGTGGATAATGGAGCATAGAATTAATTGTGATCTTTACTACTTTATAAGTCATTCACTGTTTCCTATATCGTGACTTACATCGCTGCGCCCAGCTTTGCAGTAACCCCCCCCCCCTTTTTGGTAACGAAGTACCCCTTACATTTCTTCACCGCTCTTTCATAGCAGCCCCCTCATATACTTCCAAAATATTTTACGAGATGCTAAAAAATCGAAAGGACAATTAGGCAAAATTAATATTTTTTATAAAAATGGTTTTAGAAAGATCTAAATAATAAAAAACAATATAGGACGATAATTGAAATTAAAAAATACAACTTGTTTATAAGCAGAATTTTAGATTTTTAACATGGATAATTTTTTTTTTTTTTTTAAGTTCTGTTTAGATATGAATCAAGATTAGGTCATTTCCGTGATTGATAAGGAAAAGAGTATGTAGTTAGTATATAGGATTTTAATCCTATCAATCACAGAATTTAAGGGTCGGTCGTAAATATATGGCCCTTATATGATGTGATAACTAAAGAATTTTTCCCATATTTAAAATTTAGAAATGAAAATGAAAACATCATATACTTTTTGTTTTGTTTTTCATGTTTCAATGGATAAACCCAGAAATTCTTGGAAGAATTAAAAATAATCGAATAAAAATATTTTTACATGAATTAACTAATTACCTTTATTAAATAAAACAAAATGTTTGGAGACTTATCTGTAGTTTTCAATTAGTTAATTTTTTTTTTTTTTTTTTTGCTTTTTGCTTTTCATGTCTTAAGTTTTATTAGATAACTTCAATGAGATTTTCTATGTTTACTTCTCAGCGTTTTACTAGTCAAACATTACAGCTTATTCTTCTTTTTTTCGACTCTACACTTACAGTCTATGGATGTAGTTAAGTAAACAACTACTTGGGGGTTTAGGCACCTCCTCAGACAACTATAGTTCATCATCATACTTACTTATTGTTTACTGTAAATTCTATCTACAGACACTAACATTCTTCTCTTTTTTTTCTTCTTTTTTTTTTTAAATTTAAGGCGTGTCAAATGTATGGTCATTGGCGCCCGGAGTCTTCTCAGTGCACTGCCGGCCTACGGACAGTGTTCTCTCGTTACAGGACAACACTATCCATCATCACCGGACAGTGAGCTGTAAAGGCTCTCCTAGGAAGAAAAAATCTAAGGGTAGCACAGCTGGACTCGAATCCGGGCCCTCCGCGTGGGAGTCCAGTACTACGCTAACCACTTTTGCTATTCCCTTCCCTGACATTCTTCTTATTGTGACTATTACTTTAAATCGCAATGGATTTCTCCTCTATAAATAAACATCATCATAGGAATCAATATGCGATAATTTCTATTCCAATTTTCAACTATTGCCTTTCACTTATAACGGAGCTGGAAAAATGTACACCAGTGAACACAAAGTGTTTGTGGGCGTACTGAATTTTTTCTAATCTGGTTTGCAGAAATTAAAGTCTAGTGCAAAAAAAAAATAGTATGCACCTTAAGGTTGTTCAATGCTACACATTGAAGAGCGTGTACAGGGAATAATCATCATTAGCATTTCCTTGCAATAAAAAGTGCTCAATTTTATGCTGCATTGCGGTGGTTTGAATACAAACTTCATTGAATTATTTATTAGTTATATTATTATTAATAGTTTTTTTTTTTTTTTTTTAATTTTGAAAATCAAAGAAATCTTCTCCTACTTAAGCGTAAATGTTGGAATTCTTCTATTGCCTCCAAGATTAAAAAAAAAAAGTATGAATATTCGAATTCTTAAATAGCAGCTCAAGTTTTTTAATTAAAAATAAATATAAGGATTTTACAGAATCGACTTTTATATGATATTGTAGGTTGTGTTTTGAAATGTAAAAAAATAAATAAATAAAATAAAACAGCTGTTTTTTTAAGTGAATATAGTTTTTATTATTTAACTTTTTTGGCGATATATTTTTTTTTTTTTTTCCTTTTTTGTTAAGAATATAAAAATATTGCACCACAGCTAGGAAGTAGTTTTTAGAATTTCTAATTTATTAAACTATTAAAAATATATATAGATATTTAAATATTCTAGTCATTTGACAGAAAGACCATACAATTTATTGATTAAAAAAAAAAAAAAAAAAAATTGAAATTATTATATTGAGTGTTGATAATTATATTTTGATTTAATTGTAATAAAAAAAAAAAAAATAAACAGATTAATGGACTGCTTTTATCGATTTTGTACCAAAGTGTTTTCATTGTACCAAATATAGTTTAACGCCTTTCTTTAAATGTAATATATATATTTGCAAAAAATGTTGACTGTTTATAGATATTAACCTGTTAATTCCATCAACAAATTCTCAAAAATCTTCTATAAAGGATGATTATTAAAAACTAAATTATATTCAGTCAGTATTTTTTAAGTTTTTTTTTTTCAAAAGGTTTAAAGTTTTTTTTAATTGTTATTTATTACAAAAACTATTGTAAAAAAAAACTATCTTTGAGCATTTGTTTTAAAGAATACCAAATAAAAATATTTAAAAAGGCAAATGATATTTTTTTTAATTACTCTATCCGCAGCTAAAAATGTTTTTATAGTCTAACCTAACATAAGTGTGTATTATAATCATAATAATAATAATAATAATAATAAATGGTTAATTATTTATAATATATACAACAAGAAAAATTCAAAAATATAAAAACAAAAACCTAATAACCATGATCAGCTGACCGTCCGAGGAGTTTACATTCTACAAAGTGTGTAAACTGAAACTTATTTCAAAAACAAAGTAAACAAACTACTGGTAACAATAGTAAAAAAAAAAAATAATAATAATTAAATAAAAGTTTACTTCGAATAAATAGACTAATACTTGATTTCATGAGAAAGAAAATAATTAAAAAAAACAAGTAATTAATAAAATAAAAATTAATGACAGACATACATTTTTGCTCTAATTAGCTAGAAATTGAATTGTTGAATTAAGGAGAACCTATACTGCCTGGCAATAATTGATTGGCATGTCTACACCAATCCTGGCCATTAAGAAAAAATAAATTCTTTATAGGTTAATTTATTTTTATTACAATACAGAATCCTAAACTCTGCTAGTTTCGGGCATATCTTTCATGGTAAACACCTTCATTTTCTCGCCTGTTAAAGAGAGAACACAATTTTATGGCTTCACCGAAGAGGTATCTATTTAAATATAACAACTATCCTCTTACTTTTAATATCCAACTATCAATGTTCGAATAAAATTATTTTTTCCTAATTATTTGTAGTGTATGATTCTCACTGATAACAGATTTACATTTATAATCATAAATTTGGATTTTGCCTTATTTAATAATCATTTAATTTGATTTTTCTCTCAATAAAAAAAAATGGAAATCAATACTATAATTAGCATAAAATTGTTGCCAGTCCTTATACCAAAACAGCTTCCTGTTTACCATTTCATTAACTAGCATATTAGGGTACCCAGACTGTGGTAAATGAAAGCATCTGTGTTTACATACTTGAGGTGTAGTTTAATAGTGTGTACAAATATGGGTAGAACGTCAGTTTTCAAGTACAAGACAAAATCAGGGATATTACGAGGCAAGCTAAAACACTTTTTAACAAAACCTTTTAAACAAACGCTTGATACATCCTACATCCCCAAATTTGAGCAGCATAACAAATTATCGAACTCGACGCCGCATGAAATACACTAAGTTTGGAAGAAAAGGCAATGTGTTTATTGAATATAATTCTGTTAAAAGCACTTATTGCAAATTTCGAATGTTCAATTCTTTCCTTAAAATGAGATTCTAAGGATAAGTTTGAGGATAATGTAACTTCCCAAGTCCTAAGTGTGTATATGCTTCTACTTATTTTATTTAAAAAGTATATTTCCTATATCTTATTCTTATTTAATAGTTATTTGCTTATAAATTATTTGTCTTTTAATATTTAAGTAAAGAAACGCCTACATTTCCAGGCCGGCATTATGTCCATCTACCCGATCAGATAGAGGCTATAGCAATAATACTTTTCTCACTTAATTCAATAGCACCTTTTCTCGTATTAATAAATCAAATAAAATCCAAGCTAAGCATAATTAAAAGTTCTAAAAATGGAGAGGAAACATTTTATTGAATAGTCTTACAATAAAAAGGGGCTGCTCAACTTTGTTGAGGTGGTGAAACACAGCATTCTGATCTATCGCAAGACAACAGTACGTACATAATAAAAATAAAAAATAAAGAAAGTAAACGAACGTATTGTATCGAGCAATGTAAATAAAACAATTTGTTGATAGCGGAACATAAAATATCAAAAGTCAGGAAGAAAGAAAAAAAGTGGAAATTAATGTCTATATAATATGTGGTTATATACGATGCCTAACGAGTCTATAATAATTGACTCTACTAGGCTTGTTAATTTAGATGGGTCAATACCGATCTCGTCCAGAAAACCTCGAGTTGTCTTCGGGATAGTACCTCTTGCCCCAAGCCACAGGCTGTGAACAGTGTAGTCCCTATCGCCATATTGCTCTCTAAATTTTTCTTTATAATAAGAAATGCACTTTTCATATATGGCTTTTTTCTCCGAATCCACTTTTATTGCCTGATCACAGTCATTGGTTTCATAACGAATTGTGGGATCCAGGATGATTGCTGTTTTCCCACTCTCGGCAAAGGCAATAATATCGGCATATAATACTAAGGCAATAAATACCTTGAAGCAACGTCAGTATCGATACCATATACTTCTTCGTGGCAGATAAAACCTTTTTCGCTTAATAGGTCCATTAATGTGTGCTTAACTCGGTGATGGCGCCGTGTCACAACGAGCATACTAGCGGGGCAATGCCCAAGAACATGGGCATGGGTTCATTCTCTCTGCCACACTTGCAGCAAAGGGGTCCAGTATTCCCCAAGAACCTGTCACCAACTCCGGGTACACTACGAAGAGGGACGTAATTAATATTAAGCTTTATGGTGTCTGCCCACTCGGAACCCGAGAACAACTTTTTTTCACAGACGAAATTGTTCGCTTCAGAGTATCTTTAAAGGGGCCAAAAATTAAAAATGTACCTGGAAAAATACAGCTTTGCTTAGACGACACTCATAACTTCTTAACTACCATTATGCTTAAATTTAAAAGTATCATCTTAAACTTTGATTTAAATAATTATAAAGGTCATTTATACATAACTATTTCTAATTTTCTGACTTTGTTTCTTTCAAATAATATTTTACCTATTTTAACTTCCACATTGGTTTAATTCATATTTGAATTAATAAAAGAATTAAATTAATTTTGTAATCTTTATTCATTATTTAATTCATGACTGCAAAAGAATTTAGTAGTTTTTTTTGTTGTTTTTTTAAATATTATAAGGTTATGAGGAGGAACATATTATAAATGATAAAAACAAATTATATTTCCTAACCAAAAACATTGGAAAGAAAAATATAAAGTACAAATTCAAGAAAACGTTGAGCAAGATACTGCATTAAAGTAAGCAAATAAAAACAAACCAAATTTCTAATAAGTTCTTTATGACAAAAATTTGGATCTACATATATATATGAGGTAAATATTCTTATATTGTTTTAGGAATAACAAAAATATGTATGCTACGACGGATAAAAAATACCAGATTATAATTTTTACCAAATGTTTAATATTTTTTGATGCAGCCCATCCAGTCCCCTCCAGAATCTCTTTAAAATTAAAATTATCAGAGAAAAAAGTTTGAAAGTTCTCTATATTTAGAATCAGTATCCCAAGTTTAATAAAGCATGTTAGTGTCTTTATAGAGAAAGTCGCAAAAACTTGTCAGTAATATTACACTTCTGGGGAACCGATTTTCTTCAAACTCGGAGTATTGGCATCACATTTAATTGTGCTTAACATTCAGTGATGATAAAATTGTATAATAAACTTGAATGGCATTTCAGAGGAAAACCTAACCCCATACCTCCACCTATGATTAAATGATTTTTTTCTGGAGAAAAGTTTCAAATCATAACATAGATCTATGTTTCAAACACAGATCTATGTACATGTAGTGTATATACAAAGTTAAAAAGAAAATCATTGGAGACATTTTCGTAAAATTAACAAAAAAAAAAAACTGAAAATCCTTTCTGTAAAGTGATACAATTGTTTGACAGATTTTAAACAAAACGTAATTGTCGGGCACTTAAACTTAAATATCAAGTTTGAACTTTATGCGATTTTCTCATTTTGGAGAAAAAATACAGACCATTTCAAAAAAAACTACTATTTTGGAGTCAGGAAGCTTCAAGATGTATATTTCCGTTGAAAGTCGATATAGAAAATTTGACACGATTCCAATACAGCGCTAGGAGAAAATAAAAATACTATGTTAATTATAACATGTTACATTTGGCCGTTGTTAATAAAACAAATGAAAATGTTAATTGGCTGGCGCCAAAGGAAAATAATCTTGTTGATTTTAAAAGTTTATTTATCGACGTGTCGACGACACATTTTGTGCCCTTTCTTTAGGTTCTGATAAGAATCGGTAGAGAGTTAAAAGTTTTTTCTTTGGCTCCAGTCAACCAACATTTTTTTTTTTTTTTTTTTACTATGTTTATTACTTACCTATTAATTCTCAAAGCAATAATATTTTCTTTTTTAGTACGTTACTTAAAAAAACGAAACATATATAAGTATATATATCAATTAAATTTTACTTATATATATAAAAATTCAACATCCGTATGTTTGTGGCCGCAAAACTCGAAAAGTAGTCGATGGATTGACTTGAAATTTTTACACAACGTTACATTGTGTTTATAAATACTTTTTATTCCGAAGTTCCCATGGAAACGGGAAATTCCGAGCGTTTCGTGAGTTTGGCAGAAATAGACAGACGTTGACGCGTTGGGATCGTGGCGCGCTCTCTGCCGAAGATATTCTGCACAGAATACTTCAAGAAACGCAATCATGGTTTGGATTATTCACAGAAGAAATACACAATGAAGCGCTAATCTTCATTGAGTATTTTTGTCTTGCAATGTGTGGCAAGTTGTTGGCACTATTGAAAGTAACAGTACCGAATAGGTCGATCAATGCAACATTCGAGAGAGAACTGCTCAGAGAGCCAATCATACACCAGAAATGACTTACAGCTATTCCTCCAAGAAAATACACTGAAACTCCTGCAAGAACGAAAGATAGCATTTGATACCATCATACAAGCTGTGACCAACCAATCCGGTGGATTTACTTTTTGGACGCTCCAGGTGGAACTGGAAAAACGTTCTTAATTTCCTTAATCCTGGCTAAAATCCGTTCAAATGGCCACTAGAACAGCGCATTCAGCTCTTAGAAACATTCTTTCAGTTAAAAACATTTTTTCTTTCTTTCCTTTCAGTTCGCAGCAACGCAAAGTTGGCTGATTTGTTTTCTTGCTGAATTAACTATACATATTTCTTTTTACTTCCCTAACAATTAAAATCAGACTGAGCCACAACTGAGTAGCCGGGTTTAGCTAGTTATTTATATAAATTGTACATAAATTATGAGATATATATATATTTTTTTTTTTACTCGTACTGTAAATTACTAGACAAACATAGATCAAAATTAATTACACACACATTGACTTCTGGAGGACTTTGGCCGCCAACTAAAAAGGGTCTTCTTTCGTTATGTTTTCTCCTCATTCGCTGAAGCCATCGAGACTTATAATAATTAGGACATTTCTTCACTTCTTTTTTATTTATATAATTTCATATTGTTATTTTTATTTATTGGTTTTATATTTATTTTTCATATTATTATTATTATTTTCCTTTTCTTTCTGTTTCCTATGTTTACCACAAAACCTTATACTGTTCAAATTTATATGTTAAACTTAATATAATCTTATATTATATGTATTATCTCTGATGGAACATGTAGTTTAATAAATGCCCATCCTAGAGGGATAGTTCAGTATGAAAAAAATATAAATATATGTTGTATATAAATTATTAGACAAATATATTTCATCTGTCACAGGTTGCTAATGCCATTGACTCATGGCTGCCACTGAAGAGGTTGTTGTAGATCGTTGTAGGGGATTATTGCACTGCGACCTGAAAGATGTATTGTCCCCCCCCCAGAGCCTTCTCCCGTGCACAGCCGGCCTCCAAGGAGCGTTCTCTAGCTCTGAAGAACACTGCCCATCACCGAACAATGAGTTGTAAGAAGCTTCTAGGAAGAAAAAAAATCTAAGGGCAGCATGCTGGGATTCGAACCCGGAACCTCCGCGTTGCTAGTCCAGCGCGCTACCCTTGAGCTAATCCCTTCCTTCTCTCTTGGCTTTCGCCAATTAACTAGGGATGGATACCCTAGTTTGTTTACTATGTTTGTCCTTGTCTGTAAAGTGTAGAGTATATGTAGTTTAAGTGTATTGTATACTATTCTGATGAAGTGCATGGAGTACTGAGCTGTGGTAGTAACCCGTGGGGTCGCTACTCCCCAAGTAACTGCATGCAACAGACACCTCTTGCGGGCGACTGAAGAGGTTACCAGCAATTTATTTTAAGTTTATCATCAAAATAATATATCGTAAATATTCGTAGAACATATAAACTATTGCAAATTTATATCTCTATAATTTTTTAGTTATATCGTAATAATGATACTAATTAAACTTTGAGCGAAAGTATGTTTATGATTTTCCTCTAAACTCTCGTATCTAATAACAAAACTGAAATGAAATCCAACATATTACCCAGATCTAATAATATAATATTTAAATAATTAATTTTGTAAAATTATTATTAATAGTTCCGGCATGATATCTAACATAAAAGAAAGGGCAGGTGACTTTATTGATAGTGGTGGTAAAAAGTTTAAAACTGAACAAACTGATCAGCATTATGGAACAAGAGCATGCTATAATGGATATAATTTTAGATATAATTATAAAAGACTGAGTTTAAGCACTTAGTATTGTCGCATGAAATGTGTTAAAAAGGAATTGTGATGTGTTAAAAAGGAGTTGTGATGTGTTCTAAAATTGATCTAGGAAAATCTCCTGTTCCAATATCCAAAATGGCCCTACGCTTTTAAACCTTCTCTGGATGAAATAGTCGCAATCCAACATAAAGTATATTGAAGTCTATTATGTAACTCCACAGGAACTGCGGATAGATCCGTTCTAGGCCACAATTTTCTGGTGTCTCCTGAGTCATATACATGACCCCATGATGAAATCCATAATGGTACCAATATTGTTTAATGAGATTCTAAACAGATAAATAGATTTAAACTTTTCAAGAAAATATTATAGTTTTAATTTTGAAATTATTTTTTTGGGCATGTACATTCTGGTTCAGGCTCGGGTTCCGGCGTTGGGCATGTACATACTGGTTCTACGGGTTTTACTGGTTCTACGGGTTTTTCTGGTTCTTCATCTTTGGGGCAAGTACATATTAGTTCTTCAGTTGGTTCTTCTGGCGGTGGGGAAGTTTGTGAAGGCTCTTCTGGAGTTGTGCATTCAATAGTGAAATCTGGTACTTCCTCACTTTTAGTACTTTCATCTCCCTCCTGTTTAGGTACTGGACAAGTACACTCTAATTTATAATTTTCGGTACAAGCATCATCACTTTTATCTACTAAAACGCAAGAACATTCATTGGGATCTACAGGTTTATCTTTGCTTGCTCGACCAAATGGACGATCTGGAATTGGAAATACTGGGGGAAATGTATAGACTGGACATGGTGGTTCCTGGATTGGTGCAGTCTCGCAAACTGGCATCTCTGGTTCAATTTCCTGCAATGATAAAAAAGTAAGAAAATTTAAATGCATTATTTGATTTGAGAAAGATATTTTAATATATAGTAAATTATTGTTATATATCAATACTTAAATAGGTGTCGCAACTATACGACACATCTTAAATATTATATCGAAGTTGTTATTAATTGTAATATCTTCTTCTTATGAACTTTCTTGGGAAAAAGTGCCAAACAAAACTTATAGGTCTCCGTATTCATAGTTAGTATAAAAAATTTAAAGAAAACCGTCTATGTTTTTTAAGAACAACGAGAAAAATGTTCAGTAAAACCTCACTTCCGATTAACCGATTTTGGCAACATATTTAATTCTAATTAATATTATTTAGATATTAGAATTATACAATAAACGGAAATAGCACTTTATAAGAATACGCCTAATTGTTCCAACCCTGCTGCTAAATCATATAGACTTACATAACGCATGATTTCATAATATATAGCTCCCATAACTATTTCAGAGACTACAAGAGATGAAATATTCAAGTGTCTCGAACATGGGAAGCCACAAGTTTTTGCTATGACTGAATTCAGCTATGATTGTCTTATATCCTACAAAAACGCAGCTAATTAAACAATCAAAACTATCGAAGGTATTTGGTTTTGAAAGCGATACTGGAGCCGAACAAGTATGAGATATGATATCCATATATTCAACTCTCAACAATATAGTTAGGATTCATTAGGGGAAAGAAATATTACAGGACCCAGCAAATAGTTCAAGGATATAGGTGAATACTTATTATGGAATTATGGAGGGAGTGGTAACGACCTTCACCATGTATTTAGGTAGGGCTATCTGCAGTCAGGGCAGGAACGCATTAAAAAACATTCTGTTAACATATTCTTGAAGGTCATCATACAACTCTCGTGGTATGGTTAATTTATGCCAAAAATGAAATTAATATTTACTTCATTTTTTTTATTTCCTCTTCTGTTATGTTTAAAACAGTTTGAAAACAAAAAGCGAGACTAAAGTATTTTTAGATAAAAACTTTAATTTCATTAATGTAGACAGCAGTGACCCCCTTCATGGGCTGTTGAATCAAAGATTTAGTTTAGTATAGTTTTAGAGGAGTCCTCTGAAAAAACAGCTGTTGCTTATTTAGTGCACTTCTTCTCTGTTTATTAGCATTATTTTAAGATGAATTTAGTAAGATTAATTTTATTTCGTAAATAGAGAACCAGGAGGGTAGAATGTTTAAAAATAACATAATAAGTCTTAAATGTGAACCAGTGCCGGATTAACCAATGTGGAGTTTTTAGCATTTAATAAAAGGGTTCTTAAACAAAATTTAAAAAAAAGAAGACATACTTATAAGAAAATAATTAATTTTACTTTGCGAGTATTAAGGTGGTAATATTTACTACTTGTGTTTATCAAATTCAATTTTTTGCTTTTCCAGTTCTGTTTGAAAAATTACTTTTTCTTGATGAAACATTTCAGAATAAGATATATTCGTTTTAAAGAGTTATGAATCCAGTTGGTGGTACTGAAAATCTATTTCATGGCAGAAGTTCATTTTCGATGCTTAAATTATTGTTCAGTTGTTTGATCCATGGTGCTTCTGATGTATTTATTTTTAACATTTTCTGTTTTGAAGAATGGTTGGAAATCAATACTGATGAATGAATATTCGAGAGATTTTCATACGTTTAGAAAACAAAATTTCAGTAAAAATATCCTTATCTACAACAATATCTAGGTTTGCATCAAAGCAAATACAATTTTGAGCTGCTTAGTAAACTGAAAGAATTCTTCAGCAAGATTTCCTTCCAAATCTTCGGAATACCATTTATTATCTTTTAAAGAGCTCTTTACATGAATGAAGAAGATACATGAAACCAACTATTCACTTTTTTTAAGCTCAATTTTGACATTTTTTTAACATTTTGATAGGCAAGTAAACCGGCATTTAAAAACAAATAATTATTGTATAAATATTAGTTTAAAGTATAAAAAAGTATACTTAGATTAAGGGAAGTATACTTCAGATACAGCCTACGTCTTTGGGCATACAAATCAAGAACAAGGAACTATAATCGTTGCATGGTCTTTATAAACTACGATGTTAGGTACTAGCAAATCCAAGTAAATCTAGTTAGCAAAGTGATCACATTCATGATGGAGGTTTGCTGTATTTGTAAATGCTGATCCCCCGGACGATTTCAGACAACTGAGACAACTTGCAAGCATTTAGTTCGGGCACCATTAGCTTCTTCTACTTTTTCTAGGTTAAACCGGCACTGATATAATTCTTTATTTCAAGTTAATTTCTAATACCCAGCGCATCTTATCAAATCCTGACAAACCTTTTCACAAATGATGGGAGGCTCTTCTTTAGATAACGCCGGTGTAGGTAACGCCGCTTGTTTAGGGGAGGGTGGCAACTGCTGAATTTCCTTCTTTATTCTAGCTTGTTCACGAAATAAAGCCCTACAATGTTTGACAGCCCAAGTTACACATAAGCCCATGGATAGAAAAACACCTCCTAAAACAATAAATAAATTGTTTATAGTCAAATTTTAAATTGTAGAAATTAACATTATATTAAGAAACATTACTCCCGTTGGATTTCATTGCACCTTTTTTAGTCTTATTCTTTAAAATTATAAGAATCTTTTTATGCTACCAGATAAATAAAGTGCCTAAATATACCCATAACACTTTATATATATATATACAACACGAGAGGGCGAGACCGGAAACCTGGACACGCAAGAAGATGCATTTTTAAATTTTACGAAGCAGAGATGCCAAAAAAGTGATCGACAAAGTTTTTTCCAGTTGTAAATACTTTTTTCAATCTTGAGTTTAAGGCCAAAATAAAGGAAAAAGAGGATATATATAGATAAAAATATCTATGAAAATTTTTTGTGAATAGAAAAATTTTGTGTGATATAAAGTCCATTACATTAATCTGCTCTATCGGGAGTCATCAATTCATTACTGATAGTTATTCGCTTTATGTATGATAACATTTTGTCAGGAGTTGTTCACATATTGTCGATGGCTTAAGATTGACAGGAAAGGAAATGAGCGAAATGATTTGAGTTACTGATGTTTATGAAAGGGGCTGCAGTTCGACGAGGCTTAACATTAAAGGCTTTCATTCCATCCTGACTCGGAGCTCAGTGCCACTACAGCCTCCAACAGTGTTTTCTCGTTACAAATAATAGTAGACTCCTAGAAAAAGAAAAACTAAATGCAGCAGTGGCTGGACACTCTTGTAGAGTCTTTGTATGCTCATCCATGCCCTGGGGTTCAAGTGACCGCATATCTCTCGTGGAAATACTGAAATCGTTGGCGGATTATGCAATAGCCATATAGCTGGAACAAAAGATTACACCGGATGTCTGCAAGGTGATGTTATGCCTTTAACATTAAACCTAATAACAAAATTCTTATGGATATTCAACGCTTGGCTGCGTAACGGCGATTGGTGCACTTCATTTTACATAATATTCCTTGGAGAACGTATATAATACTGTTGTGCTGTGACAGTTTTCAGTTCTAAACATTTTTACTATCAATATAAACAATAGTTATATTTGGTCATAATTAATCGGATAAGCAAAATATTAGGGTCACCTGGTGTCCTTTCTCAGATAAGGTTATGGAAAAGTAGAGAAATAGTAGTGTCCGAAACATCGAATAAACTTTTAAAGATACAAAATTTTTTCTTTGGCCCCAGCCAACTAATATTTCGCTACTTTCATTCTTACTATCACTTACATTTCATTATGAAACCTGAATTTTATAAAATTTTCTTCATTTAATAAGATCTAAGGCCAAGAGCTATTTCTATTTACCTAAACTAATGATCAGAATATTACCTCGAGATATTTAAAAGAGTGAGGCAATCTAAGAAGAAAAGGAGGCTTATCAAGTGACAGTCTTTTGGTTCCAAAAAGTTGGATGTCCATCTCTTGTTGGCATAATTGGATCAAATAGTCCAATTAATGGCTTGGAAATAGTAGAGCCCCTGAGACCCTACTGCTTATGCAACCATGTAATCTGTCTGGTTGATTGATATCACGTTGTGGAGGCGGATAACCTCCGTCACCCGGGTCTCATACTTCTGAAAATCCTGAAGATATTGTAGATCGTCTTATAAATCTCTTTCCTTTAATAATTTTCGAGTAGAAGTTTTTGGAAGGAAAGGTGCTTATCAAATGACACTTATTTGTCCGATTTAATAAAACGAATTTTTACAAAATAAAAAAAAGAAAATATCTTATTTCCAAATATTAAAAAACTGAAAAATAAAAAATACATCATGAAAATTTATAAAGAAACATAGCAATAATTTGTTTTTTCTAAATGCCTTATATTTATAATATAAATATAGTTAAAAGTATCCTTCTGATTTAGTAATTGTACTTGAAATAAAAACAGATTACCTGCTCCAAGAAATACAGAGCTTACAGCACCTAGTAATCCTCCAATACCTAGAAGAAATATAAAAACAATTATTAGCACTATATTGCCTTTGTTAGCACTATATTGCCTTTGTTAGAAATAAATGTCATATATTAAAAATCCATCATGGATAAAAAGCGGGTGTAAATCCGTTCTCCACTTGGTCAGGTCCTTCTAACTAGTTAGAAAACGGAGAAGTTATAGGGTAGTTGGGACTCTTAGCCGTAATAAAAGTAACCATCCTAAAGGAAGGAGTTCAAGTCTTCCTGACTAGGAGTTAAGCTTAAGGTAAGGCTACCACCCGTCATCATAAAACAATTTCGAAGATTTCACCAAGAAACAATTTGCCAGCCAGAAAGAAGAATCTGAATGACTTTTAGGCATTGGACATGATCATTAAGAAATGTCAGCATTCCAATTTAAAAATAAATATCTGATGTGAATCACTTATTGAAATTAATGTGGTGTATAACAAAAAATAAAAAAAAAATGACCATTTTTCAATCAAAAATCAATTTTTTATTACCTTTTATGAATTATTATTAATGTTTAAAATTTAGTCCATTATGATTGATTGTCGTAGCCATCTTTCTGCCAGCTGATGGATTCCTCGCTGATATCACTCTTGGGTTTGTAATCAAAAACTTCCTGCACTCTAGACTCAACTTCGGTAATGTTATTACATTTTCTCCTGCAAGGAAAGTGTAACATGCACCGAAAAAAATGGTGTCGGATGGAGCAAGTCTGGACTATAGGGTGGGAGTAAAAGAAGTTCAATGACTGCAAGTTTTTCGACTCACGAGAGGTGTGTGGCCGAGCGTTATTTTGCTGGAACAATTTGTGATTTTCCCAAAAGTGGATAAAGCTGGACTATTTTTGAGTAAATTTTGTCTAGTCTTTGGCAATAGAAGTCGGAATTCATGGAAAGTCATGAATAGCCCAGTGAATTCGTGTTGAATTTTCCTTCATAGTGCCAGAAACGCACTACATGATGTCAATTTCTCTTCATCAAAGAGATGAATCACACAAGCCTCTCACACTGTCACAGTATGTGCAGTGTTGTTTCCTCGTCTGCCTAACAAAAGCTGCACATGCTGTCTATTGTCTAAGCCCCATGCATACATCTTAAAACTACAGTGACAAGTAGGAAGGTCTGTGTCATCCGATCTGGAGTTTTCTCCCTCTATTCACCCATTTCTAAGCCATACTTTGATGACTGCACTTATAAGATATCTTGTAATGCCATAGAAGGAGTCAGGTCCAGGTTCAAGGCGTTCTGCCGCCTCGTTGCCCTTATACCGTGACTGTCCGGGTACCCAGATTATAAAAACCTTATTTTTGCTACAAATTTCCGTGAGGAAGCCCAAACAGTCCCACACCAATGTTGAATTGACTTGGGCTTAATAATAAGCTGGTACATGTGCGGAACGCACAACTTAACTTAAGTTTAGCCTAATTCCGATTTTGAAGAAAAATTCATCATTAGAGTTATTCAACTGTTTTGCACATATTATTCTTATTTTTATGATGCCACATTTAAATGAAGGCTAATTAATTATTTGCAATATTTATAGTTTCATACCAATACCAATTGAACTTCTTCTAACGCATGTATCCCATACTTCATCCTTAACTGGAGGATTTTTCAAACAATCCTGTAGTGGAGGTGTCATTCTTGTCCAATTATTTTTCACTATCGTAAATTTTACTATCATAAAAGTTTTCTAGCCATCTTGTTTACATGAATTTTAATATTTAACGTAAACATATGGGTTAATAATTTTTTTTTTTGTTTAAATATTTGAGGTAGAGAAAAAAATGAAAACTGAAATGAAGGGGACAAAATGAATTCTGAATTCAATGTAAAACTTCATATATTTTTTAAAAATCTGGAACATCCACAGATTTCTTGAATGCAATTTATATTGTTTTATACAAATTTAAAATTTTCACTTTTCTCTAAATGGGTGATTTCGTAATGGGTAATTTCCACTTTTCAATACTATAGATGGGAAAACCTAAATATAATAAAGCATAGCAGCTATTGTTCTTTGCACCTGTTTCTAATTTGTAAGGACACATCTGTGATGCATATCCATACCAATCTAATAATTTCTATAAGTGAACCTATAATCTAGTCCTACTCATCGTGCCAATAAATACAGTATATAAACAGATCCATTCATAACCGCCTAAAACTAGGAACTAAACACTACAGTTAATACTCTATTATATATAATAGTGTCAGTAGAGAACTCGTTTCCCTTAATGTTACTTATCATAAAATAATTACCTATATACAAGAAACTAGCAAATAAATAAATACATACATATGTACGCACAGTTTCACAACAAATTAAATAGATTAACTTCCTTAAGATATTCGAATCTCTTATCAATCCCTCATTGTCTCCTAATACATCTGTAAGACTGGTGGGTAAATTTACTTATCCTCTCGCGTTTACATATTTCGAGCATTCCAGTAGCATATGTGATACCATTAATGTCATATTGCAAGCACTGCAAACTGGCTGAGGTTCTCTTCGGAATATGTGGCTATATGTCAACAATGGTGTGACTGAGGACCATTCCTTGTGGTACTCTTGATGTTCCTTAATTTATCTGACATTCCTTGCAATTGATCTGTGCGTGGGTGGGACAGCGTATCTCAAAAACCAAAAATCACGGAACGTTCAAAGTGAATATTTCGTTAAAGTGCTACCAGGCAGACCTGAGAATAAGCTTTTCGTAAAAATCGTTCAACCGGAAGTGCCACTTTACTAAATGGTTTTTTATCTTCATTTTTTTCAGATTTTCTCGAAAACGGCTCAAATGATTTTCTTTAAACTAAGAATCTGATCTACACATACAAAGAGCTACAAATTTTATTTGAAACATTTCTCCGGATAAAGTCATTTAACTCTTGGAGGAGGATTAGGGTTATGTTTTCCTCTAAAGTGCTATCATACTTAATTATACAATTCTAATACCTAAACAAAGTTAATTAGATGCCAAAATTCCGAATTTCAAGAAAATTAGTAAATGGAAAGTGAATTTTCTTTTATTTTCTAAAACGTTTGATATAAGAGGGTTATGGAAGAATTTATTGTTACCGTACATTTGTCAATGAAAACTAAGAATATTACTGTATGAGAAAGTCGTTTTTACATCTGATTTTTTTGTGTTTTAAAACATATCGAGAAAAGTTTTAATATAAATGAAAAAATATTTAATTTTATCGAGAAAAAAAAATCTGTTTGAAACACTCACACGACTTTGTCTTACTGTAGTAATTCACCCCCCCCACCACTACTTTCACCGGTTTTCCTTTCTCCCTTTCACTGGTAGTACACTCATAGACCACAGTCATAATTGAACATGTAGTAATTAACAGAGCATACAAAATTTCCCGATTCTAAGGTCTGTAATATTTCCATAATTTTTCTATACTAGTATCTATATTTACCTTTGTAATTTGTTTTTTTTAGTTTTCCATTTCCATTTTTTTTTTTTTTTTTTTTTAATATTGTTCTATTGCCATATTTTCTGTTTTTGCTTTTGTTCTGTTAATGCTAGCTAGATTCTTATGTATATTTTTTCTTTATAGATAGTCCCTGAAGAAGACAAACAATGTTTGTCGAAACGTCGGGCCATTAAGTAATGCCTATTTTTTCAGGCGGGCTTAACGTCCAACTACCAAATTAGGTGTCGCGGACGGGGGCGGAAGCACTTACTTTACTATTAACATTTTTTTAAACAAATATAAAATTTAGCAGTTACACCGCTGGACTCGAACTGGGGTCCTCCCACTTACAAGTCCGTGCTCATAACCACTACACCAACACCCGCATAAGTACTTCATTTTTCCTACGGTAATTCAAGAAATTACCACCAAAATCAGAAAATGATTAGAAGGAATTCGGAAAGTGTGACCTTATGCTTTTTTTTTTAGTGGCCATTGTAATTATTATTCAGATAATAGTAAATATTTAAAAAAAAAAAAAAATCTGCAGGCACATTTCTCTCATAGAACTGTGAGAATTATTTCAATTTCTTAAAATAATACTATTTTTTCATTTCTTATTCTTTGTTCATAAATAGGATGGATTCATAAATGCAAATTAAATGACTCAAGAATTTCAAGCTCAAGGGAATCAATTCAAGCCAAAAAGTTTGAAAACCTCTGATTTACATCATATTAAGGATGCATGGTAAAATACCTTATTTATAAAGGCTACACCCACTTTACTTATTTTGAAGTTTACAATAATAGCTGTTTATTTATCCAAGCCTTCTGGAAAGATGTGATTCAAGAAAGAGGCCATTCAGAATTGTAAAGCACAGCATTATTTTAAAAATATTTTATAGTTTTTAAGATAAAAAAAAAAAAAATATTCTTTTTGATTCACTTTGAACTTGTCAATATTCACATTTTTAATTCACATGATAATCATTATTCACTTATGATATCTATCTTAATATTAAATATGAATCAATTTCATTATATATTTAATCTTTTAATAATATAAAATAATATTCTACATAAAATTTATTATTTACAAAAAAACTATAAACCAATAATGTTTAAGCAATATAAATATATTGCCCCATAACTGTTGCAAAACTGGAAATTCCATCTTTCCGCATTACCGTCATTTTTGCTTACTGGCATTTACCGCCTTCTTTTGTGACTTTTGGTTTTTTCCCAGAGAATGAGTTCAAACTACATTTTCTATCACAATAATCATAGGCTAGCCCTAGTCCAATTCCCATTCCAAACAGAATTGGCCAGCCTAAAATAAATAAGGAAAAAACCTTATTTTTTGTATTATAATAAATTATCAATATTTCCATGTATATTTTTTACTAATAATTTCATTAATTAACAGTTCTGTTGATAAATAATGTAATCTAAACACACAAAAAAACTTCAAATTTGAAATCAATATGTATAGTGTCATTAATTCTTACTTTGCAGGGTCAGAATTGATACAACACCTCCAATAAAAATTCCACCACCTGTGACAAAAATGTTAATTCTTTTTTTTCTATTAATAGTAAATTCTCTTTGCTATATATTGTAAAAAATATTTTTCCGAAGGTTAGAAGTCTACATAATTTTCATATTGATTTTCTATTTCTGAATTCTAAAGCGCACAATCGAGTGAAAAAGCTGTTTCAGCCACTAGTCTACATTTAACCAGAAAATAAATCCCGTGGATTACAAACATGTTAAATAGAAGAAAAATGGATAGTGCTGATAGATATCTGGGAGTTTTTTCGAAACAGTTTTGACTGATTTCAAAGCTTCTTCCTTATGAAAATGATTTGGAGAATAACACAGTTTTCTCAGACAGTTAAACCGCACTAAAAGCTTTGAAAATGAACTGCGACACATCGAAGATTGTTGAAGAACGTCGTAAGGAACTGGAATCCCTGGAAAAAACAGGGGGCCCGGGCATATATATATATAATGGAAAACTGGAGATTAATAAGATGGAAAAGGAGGGCGCCTTGCAGCCGCTTACAGATCCTGTGCCTTACATCTCGTACTAAAACCGCTCACATGGAGCGTAGACTCTGCTGCAGAAATATGGAGGGGCAGAAGCACTTCAAGATTTTCCTGGACTGTACTTATATTTCCTTGGCAAAACGGAAGATGAACTACTGCCTTCATTACAACAAAAAGGACATTTTACTTTAACATAGTATGGGTTTTTTGCGGATCTACTTTTAAAAAATATAGCCAGATAGAGCAATCGTCGTTTCATCTTGTTGGATACACTATGTTCGTAAAATGTTCGATTCCTAAAATTTGGCTCTTGCAGTTTGGTGCCGAAACCTGGGATCAGAGAACTGTCTCACTACAGCTCGGCATTTTTAAAAGATCACAGTTGATGTGAGTATCCATTGGCCCAACGATGGGCCTATGTGATTTTCTATGGAAGCCCGACTTTTGGATTAGATATCTCTTAATATTAAATGGCATTATCTTAAACTGAGCGATGATGCCGGACAACCATATGGCTGCTTCGGTAATTACGGATTGGAAACTAGAATCAGCGTATTTATTTTTATGAACTTTGGAAACAAGTTAAAAAAGGATTAGGTCACTATGGGAAGAAAGCTAGCAGAAGAAATTAATTTTTTTGCGTTCAGGACAAAACTCCAACGAATTAAACAGTGAAACAGGTGATCTACCAAAATTTGGCGATATTAAAAGAAAATGAAAAAATGCTTGAGATTGATTATGTAATATTGAATAAAATATGACAATTGAAATAATAAAAATGCACCCATTCATTCCTACGTGGTGAAATGCGCATTACAATAAAGTTATTTTATATGGTATAGAATGTAAAGATAGGTCGGAGGAATTCACCAAAGGTAGGGCCTGCTGTATCTGAGTGGTGTATCTATTACAACAGGGAGCTTGCATCAAATTGCATAACTCATTAGACGGGGACATGAGTTCAAGAACAAATGAAGTCAGTCCGTTTGTTTCCATGGGAGCATGCCCAGCCTCCAGGAGTCAGAAATACGATGACCAGGCTTAAACCTAGTTTACAATAACGCAATTTCTAATATTCATAAAGTTTGTAAGTTGATCTAAAGGTCACATAAAGCTTAACTTAACTTTACGACTAATTCATTCTACATTTAACAATTAGGAGATGAATCTTGCATGGGATTTTGTAAGTAATCCCTTTAGCATAGCAGATAACAGCGGCCACATGTTTTAAAAAACGAAAACAAAAAACACTGAAAAAATAAAAGAAAATGCACTGATCTACTTCATTTTGCCACAGTATGTATCGTCCATATCTTTCCTTCATAAGAAAACATAGTTTTGACTCAATACTATGGAAGCTAAACCTCTTTTGTTTTTACCCCCTTTGCTGCTGCATCACTATGGTACATAATCATTTGTGCAGTAGTAGTTGACTTTCAACTTAAATTTTTTCAGTTTTAACTTTTAAGCCCCGAAATCTCCCTTTCCTATATTATCAGTATTCAGCGATATTTGATGCATTTATGAAAGAGTCTTCTTTTGCCATCAAGCATTTCAAATATTCATTTCATTGGTCTATATATTTGAAAGTGCTTTAATTATTTGCTTTTATGAAATTTGGTGCTAAAATGTCACAACACAACTTTTGTATCTTTGTTTAGTTGATATGAAATATTTTATTCTGAAACTTTGTATAAAATTTAAAAGAAAGCTCTTTTTCTAATAATATCGGAATAATATATAATAATAATAATAATTATCATCATGACGTACAATAGTTCTGTTTTAATTCTCTTTAGATAAAAGTTACCTTGACTGAAATTTATCACATTAATGAGGTTTACAATTACCACACACATAAAAAAATGCTTATCTACAATTCTGGGAGGGAATAAAAGTATATGTACGAAGAATTTCTAATAATGAAATCGTGAAACACACGTTTGATATTACTTATATCTTCTAGACACTGAAACAAATAACGCACCAACAATTACTATTCCATCTGGAACACAATTTTCCCACGCTTGTTTCTTTTCGCCCATAATTTGAAGTTTTTGTTTAAAAAAAAAAAAGCACCAGGATAATAGGATAAATCACATGTGAGTGCAACTAAGTTTTTTTTTTTAATTTTATTTAAGTGATAACAGTACAGAAACGTATGTACATTTAAATATTTCTAATTACATTAACGGACACCTAAACTGTATTAATAATTTCATACACTCATTTATTTTAACTAAGATAAATATTTACACTTTTTGTGAAGCCTGAAAAATATTTTCAAATATATTTATATATAGAAATTACAGAATAAAAGATATCTAGATCAAATTTATGGAAACTAAGCCTAATATAATTGGAAGGAAAATTAATTACTTACCGGTGCAAGAGTAAGAATGTCTCTTAATTCACGTTCACAATTGCCATAAGCCAAACCTACTCCAAAACCTGCACCAACAAAAACTGGCCATTTTTTCCCTGAAATTGGAATATAAATTACATTCTAACTCTAATATAATTGGAATTAATAAGAGTTTTGAATTCCAACTGATTTTATAGAGAAAATGTCACTTTATTATGAATACTCGAACTTTCAGAAACTCAACACTTTCATAGTTTCAAACATAAATGTAACTTCGCACAAAAATATTTAGTTAAACATAGTAACAACTTACGCTTGAATAATATTAGTGAAGTTAAGCCACCCATTAAAATGCCTCCACCTGATAACGTAATTAACGGTAATTATGAGTATACTTCTTTAATGCTCAAATGACTAAAATAAAATCAAGTCGATTTCTATCGTAAAAAAAACACTTACCTAACTTTAATATTGTATCGGCAATACATCTATCCCATTTTTTACCTAATTCATCTTCATACAATGTTGGAATGGCCATTTTTATTTAAAATTAAAAAAATTGTCTTATACCACTCTCTTCTCTTAACCTCACATCTGCTACAGAAAAGGTTACGTTCTGGTTTTCTACGGGAAGGTATAAAAGTGTTATCCAATATTCAAGGTCAGGTTAGTTTTGAAGCATGCTTGAAGTCAACCCCACCTAGTAATAATGTCTGTAATTGTAGTTTGTCAGTTAAACATTCTTTCTATTCCACATACAGCTTTGGTTGTGCCAGCATATTGTCAGTCTGAAGCCACATGCAGTACAATTAGTTAGCTCTTTCTACCTGTTGACCTTTTCTCAATAATCCGGTGCAATTTCTAGTCATGGGATTGGAAGACTATAGAGAAGTTGTGGGTGCTGCTGCAGGATTTGCTACAATTGCTCAATGTTTCTCACCTTTGTAAGGAAAAATAAATTTATTTCTTCTTTCAAAAATTAATACATCGCTGGCTGATTTTCAAAAATTTTCATTTTCAGAATTATCTGCAGAGATATAATTCAACAAAAGGATACAAACAACGTGGACCCTACACCTTTCATTGGGGGAATAGGAATGTAAGTGGCTTTATAGAAATTAATATTTTTATTTATTTGTATTTATGTTTTCTAATTTAAAATATGACTTCAAGTTCTCTGCTGATGCTACAACATGGTTTAATTCTTAATGATCCTGCCATGATCCCAGTGAATATTATCGGATTGGTTTTAAACATTATATATCTATCAATTTTTTATTCTTACACTAAAGATAAGGTACATATATATATTTATCTTTTAAATCACATACAAATACAAATCAACCACTAATGCTGAGGATGGCCCAATCTGTAGAATCAGCGGATTCTGATTTGTGGAATTTCAAAAACTTATATACATACAAACAAACTTCTCAATCAATTGTTTTTTTTTTTGTTTTGTTTAGAATCTAAGAATGGCGATCAAAATGTTTACTTTCCATTTTATTGAAAAGGAATACTTTCTTTACTCGATTCAATACAATTTAATCCAGAAATTTTCTTTAAAATTGCTCTCGTTATAATACAGTAAACTCCCGATTATCCAGACTAATGGTGGGGAGAGGCGGCACGGATAATCCGAACTATAATTATTTATTTCTAAAATATAACATATTATACATTTCTAAGGCAGACAATTATTTTAACATGTTTAATGCTCATTATTATTAAGAAAATCTGTGATTTTGGTTTGTTTGCAGGAATCTTTTAATGAATTTTTTTAATATCAGTTCGCATTTTTCTAAGAGCTATTATGTCGTTATACTCAAATTCCCATTGGTCAATATACTCCAACAAAGTGTCAACAGAATTCAGGGCCAATATAATAAATTAAATTCATGCACGGATAATCGGGAGTTTACTGTATTTTGTTGCGCTGGCCAAAAACATGGTGGTGGGGGTTTTACTTATATATCTAAGCGTCTTATGTGGAGCGCTCGTGAGAAAGCACACGTTAATTTAAACTAACTACAGATCTTAATTACCCCGCCAAAATCAATGTTTTGAGAAAAATGTTTTTTTTCTCTAAAAGGCACCAACAATTTACTAAACTAGACATACAAAGTGCTACAGTTTTATTTGAAACAATTCTCCGGGTAAATTCATTCACCGGAAAGTTGTATGTATGTTTCACACTAGATTTTATTTCAATTGGTACATAATATTGTTTGTATGATTAGAAAAAAAATTATGGAAAATAAAAACAATTTGAATATAATTAATTTATTTTTTGCATGATACATTCGTTTAGATTTTATAACAATAAATAAATTTAATTGTCACGAAGCAATAAAAAAATTACCTTCTGATCAAAATAGAGGTTCAAATTGACCTCATATTGTTGGTTTTTGAAAGATCATTCATTATCATTAGCAGATCATAGGGATTTGGATTAATCGAACTACAATCTCCGAAATACTATCCTTCACATTTAGCACTAAATATATCGGAACGTAATTTTAGTTTTCACATTATAAACTTAATTTTTCTTCTTCTTTTTTTTTTATCCCAATTAGTGTTAAATCAGGCGATTATGCAGACAATCGTCTAATTAAAATTTACATTCCTAAAGATTAAGCATTAAGAAATGTGGATTTACTTAACGGTTATTACTCAAGGAACGTGGAAAGCAGGGCTACCACTCTTCGCATTCTACAAAGGTCATATTTGTCATACTGTCGGTTTTTTTTTTTCTCACTAATTGTAGGTTATTTCTCTTTAAATGTATTTCAAATAAATAACGGAACTATTTAAAAAAAAAAAAAAAAATTTAAAGTTCAAATATCATTAAACTTTTTCAAAACGTCATATCTCCTTTTAAAACAATTATTTATAACATGACGAATTTGCGTTAAAATTTCAAATTTTACCCATTTAGCACAAACAACATTGAACCAAACTTTCACAACATTTGAAATTTAATGCCTAAAAATTCCCTCGGATTACCTAAAATCAATTTCTTTAGAAATATTACAAATAAAAATGATAGTTAGGTTATAGGAGATTAGGTTATACAATATACTGTGATACCTTATAAGGAAGTGGTTACTTTGGAAAAAAGTTTATCGCCATTGTTCCCCCCAGAACATCCCCCCCCCAAATAATTTTCCTGTGAAAATGTTTCAAATAAAAATGATAGTTATTTATGTATGTCGATAATGTACGAAGTTTAAAGAAAATAGTTTTGCTTTTTTTGAGAAAATTGTGAAAACTGAGTAATTATTCAGTAAAGTTCAACACTTCAGGTTGATGGAATTTGTCCGAAATCTTCATATCTGAAGTACCTAAACGGAATATCAAGTTTGAGCTTCCTGTGACTTTTCGTTTTTACTTTCTCTTACTCCTAGTAAGAGTTGAAAGTTGATATTACGTTTAGGTTTCACCATGGGATCTGACGGTGCGTTATCTGTCAAAATTCCTTAACCGTTAACCGGAAAGTACCACTTTACTAGTTTTTTTTTTTTACGTTTTTGCGATTTTTTTCAACAACGGCTCCGACGATTTTGTTTAAACTTGATATATCAACTATACATACAAAGAGCTACAACTTTTATTTGCAAAATTTCTCCGGAAAAATTAATTTAAGGGTCCTTTTTGGGGGAAGGGTACGGTTATGGCTTCCTCTAAAGTGCTATTTCAGTTTATTAGACAATTCTGTCATGTAAATAATGTCAATTAGAATTAAATATGTTGTTGACATTCCGAGTTTGAAAAAAATCGGATGACCGGAAGTGCCACTTTATTAAATGATTTTTTTTTTTTTCACATTTTCGCGATTTTCTCAAAAAAATGGCTCCGACGATTTTGTTGAAACTTCCTATATAAACTACGCAAACAAATATGTAGAACTTTTATTTAAAACATTTCTCTAGGAAAATTTATTTAAGGGCACTTTTAGGGGAAAGGGTTGGGGTAGTTTTTCCTGAAGGGGCAATTCTATTGTCCAAACAAAATTAATTATAATTATATAGATGCCCAAAATTTTCAAGTTCAAGAAAATTAGTAAAACGGAAGTACGCTTTTACTGATCAGTTTTTTCAGTTTTCGGCAAATTTCATTAAATTTGGTACACTAAATATAATATTTGTCAATTATAATTTTGAGAACTGGAGTAAGAGAAAGTTGTGTGAGTGTTTCACATCAGATTTTTTTATATTTTGCATTTTGCCAACATACCCCACATACATATACATTATTTGCTAAAAATATTTTTTTGCAATACTCAGAAAAATATTTCCAGTGACAACTCAAGTTTTAAAAATTTGAAACGATCACAATACTTTCTCTTACTAGGAATAAGATAAAAAAAAAAAAAATGAGGTTGAATAAGTAGAAACATATCTTCAAAATGTCAAGAAAATGAAAACTTTATCAAAATTTGAATGTGTTTGTTGATGGTTTTGGGGAAAAAAAATGGACGAAACTTCATTAGACCTACATGAATGTAACATGCGTAATATTAATCTCATATTGAAAATGTGGGTGTGTCCGCTGGTTAATAAAATACCAGATATTAATCTAATAATATTGAATTCGATATTTTTTTCCAATGGACCTATTGTACCGAGCAAATTAGCCAAATTGATATCATTTTTCATAAATAAACTAATTAAAAAAAAAATCGTCAGATTGCCGTATAAAAATCTCATTATAATTTTAAGGCCTGATGATTTGAAAACCATTTTAAATACAAAAAATCTAGTGTGAAACACTCACACAACTTTCTCTTACTCCAGTTTTCAAAATTAAAATTTGACTAATTTGTGTACCAAATTTAACGAAATTCGTCGAAAACTGAAAAAAAACTATTCAGTAAAAGAGCACTTTCCGGTTTACGAATTTTCTTGAAACTAGTTATTCTTGGCATATATTCATTTCTAATTAATTTTGTTTCGATGGTAGAATTGTATTATCAACTATGATTAAAACTGTACTTAAGAGAAAAACATAACGCCACCCCTCCCCCAAAAAAAGCCCCCTTAAATGACTTAATCCTGAGAAATGTATCAAATAAAAGTTGTACACATTGTTAGTTTTAAGAAAATCATTGGAGCCGTTTTCGAGAAAATACCAGAAAACTGAAAAATACATTTCAGTAAAAACGCACTTCCAGTGATCCGAATTTTTTCAAACTCGGTATTTCAACAACATATATAATTGTAATTAATATTATTTAGATGATAGAATTGTATAGTAAATTGAAATAGCACTTTAGAGGAAAACCTTACCCAACCCCTCCCCCAAAAGTGCCTTTAAATGAATTTTCCCAGAGAAATGTATCAAATAAAAGTTGTAGCTCTTTGTAGATGTAGTTGATGTATGAAGTTTTAAGAAAATCGTTAGAATCATTTTTGAGAAAATCGCAAAAAAGTAAAAAAAAACAACTAGTAAAGTGGTACTTCCGGTTAAGGAATTTTGACAGGTAAAGTACTGTCAAATCCCACGGTGATACTTAAACGGAATATCAAGTTTGAACTTTCTACGGTTTTTCTTTTTTGAGCTCTGCAGTTCACATAGATACATACACGCAGAGAGAGACCATTTTCTAAAATCAACTTTTTTGGACTCAATGGTCCTCAAAACGGTTATTTCCGGTAAAAACTCGATATCGAAAATTTGGCGTGATTACAATACTTCCTCTTACTAAGGGTAAGAGAAAGTAAAAATAGTTTCAAAAATAATGTAATTTTAATAACTAAGTAGTAAATGGGCAACATTTTGTTTGCCTCATTAGAGGGGTAAAGTAATAAATAGAAATATTAACCTTAAATCTTTATTAAAAAAAGGTTGAAATTACAATTAATTGCTAAATATGTTGGCACAATAAGACCAACCGCCTTTTTAAAAATGAAGTATGTCATGAAATCTTGAATAAATTTATCCAAATACTATCTTCATTCAACCGCAGCAGTTATTTGATAACATTACATTGAGGTTATATCAGAAAGATGAGCGTGTTATATCTGAACGATTATATTTACATATTAACTATTAGAACTGCACTAAACATTGTAGAGTGCAATTTTGACGGTAATAATGAAGATAATATGTTTCATTTAATTTCTATTTTCTCAGTTTTAAGAAATCTTAGTTCATAATGTTTTTTAACAAAAAATGTCTTGAATTTTTTTTGATATTGAATTGGCTGATGATAAAATTAATTGATTTTTTTATACATTTTTATTTGAAATATGAGTATTTTTTTGTATTTTTATTTTTGATTGTTATTATGTTATAATCATAAGTCCTCGAAGGCCGAAATGAAAAGAAACAATTTAGACAGGACCCAATGGATAAAAATAAAAGCTGTTCCCTCACGTAATGTAACGTAGAAGTTAGTGAAGGAATTGTATAGGGCACTTTGGATGACAAGAGGATTATATGAGAAGAGACACTAACGCGTATGTTTTGTTTTGACGGGGATCTTATCACTTCAGAAACATATGGAACTAGAAGATCACGGAGCAATGTTTGGCGAGCAATGCTGACGGAGCATGGTTTGGCTGGTCCCCAAACTTCTATTCCGTATGTTCAAACCTGGTTTGAGTATCAGTTGTAATAGATAAGTCTTTTGTTGTTTATTGATAATTCTGATCATCATTTCAAGAAATCGAGAGAGAAGTTTGTATCCTCTGTTCAGTTCTTTCCGTTTAATACTAGTATGAGAGGTTACAATAAGGTGACCAACCGTGCTCCTTTAGGGAGTTGTATACTTCTTTTTCGTGAAGCATACTTCTTTTAAAAACTACTCCAAAAATACTCCTTTGCAGGATTTTGTATTCCTTTGTGCTCCATTAATAAGTACAAAAACATCACGATAATTTTGATAGTTGGCAACTTTTTAATCGTTCGAGTGCTGTCTATGATGATGTTAATTTGTGAATTGAGGTCGGTTGGGGGGTGTAAACACCCACCAGAGATTAAAGCTGTACTCGTATTGTAAGTACTAAATCGATGTGCTACTTGTGACTGTTTTTAGTTTCTGAAATTAATCTTTCGCAGTCATTGTAATTGTATAATAATATGGATGGACCCAAAAGGCCAAAAAAATCATTTTACTAAAACCTTAAAAAAGAAATTTCCATGTATTATAAAAATAAACAAATGATGATTCTATGCTCAAATGTACAATCTTGTTGGAAGACGATCTGCAATAATAAAACACATTGATTCAAATAAACATAACAAAATCTCTTCATATAACAGCATCAACTTAAAAAATAGCTGCATTTTTGAAAACTGAAAAGTTTTGGAGTAAAAAAAAAAAAAAATTAGTTATTATAGAGAGTTTGCTTTTCATACTATTATGGATTGTTAAGTATGGACTATACTACCAAATTGGTCAATAAAAGGTGGGTAGAAATATTTTCACATATTAAACACGATTATATTCCCCACAAAAATTTGAAATTATTAATTGAATTTGGAATGTGTTGTCCCAGAACTAATGCTGCTGTGGAGAGACTATTTTCCCTTGCAAATGATTGCTGAAGCAGTGAAAAATCACAATTATCTGCAGAAATATAGCTGCTGTTGTAGCGGTACTTAAAAATCACATGGTCAACATGTGGGATGCAAAAGTGCGCTCTTGAAGGCGGCCTCTACACGGTCAATAATATTGACAATACTTTAGAGCAGTGATGGCGAACCTATGACACGCGTGTCAGTGCTGACACGCGAGCTCATTTTTGGTGACACGCATCTTCAAAGATAAAAAATTTCATAATTCAAAAAAATCTTTTTTTTCTGATAATGTAGCTCATATAGTTAGCAACTCTCTCTGTTTACTACATATTTTGTGTTTAGTTTGTTTCATGGAAATTATAAATACCGATTAACATTTTTTTTAATTTTATCCCTGAAAAAGACAATAAATTTGTCGAAACGTTGGAAAAGATTTTAAACAAAGTGTACATTTTATTGACCGCTCCTCGAGATCTCCTTCAGTTGTTTTGCTAACAATTTTTTCATCCACGTATTTTTGTGAGACATTGTTCTCAGCATTAAATAATATTAAGACAAACAAATGGAATCGGTTAACAGATGAAATCAGTGGCGCTTGCTTGGCCTTGAAATGTACCAAATATAAACCCGAAATAGAAGATTTAGTAGACAAACTTCAGCACCAAAAAAGTCATCAGAGACATTTTCCGCGGTAGTAGCCTGCTTCATTTTGTAGTCATCGACCGGTTTCGGGCGTTCGCCCATCTTCAGGATGCGTTGTTCAGACAGTGTGACAACACCGACATGCACAAGCAAACTTAGTTTTCACACTCAAGTTTGCTCTGTACAAGTCTGTGTTGTCGCACTGTCTGAAAAACGCATCCTGAAGATGGGCGAACGCCCGAAACCGGTCGATGACCACAAAATGAAGCAGGCTACCACGGAAAATGTCTCTGATGCTTTCCAGCTCTGCGGAACCAACCACCACACCAAAAAAGTCACTAATTTTTCATATATATTTATTTTCTAATTGTATAAATTTATATTGTTTTTCTGTTTTTGTTCAATTATATTTTATATATATATACTTGATTTTGTATGTTAAGTGTCAATGAAATATGTAAGACAAGTCTCTAAATGTAAACTATTGGTTTCATAATTTTGGCTTTTGTATTTTAAATGGCATTAAACAAATAATTAACTTGATGAGTGACACGCCACGAGAATTATGTTTCTATTTTTCAAAATTTTGACACACCGAGCTGAAAAGGTTCGCCATCACTGCTTTAGAGTATTGACAATAATATTGACCATGTAAGGTGAAAAAATTGACAATAATATTGATCGTGTAAGGTAATGAAATATTGTGATTGGTTAGCACGAGTATTGATGGTTATATTGTCAATACTGATATTGACAATATTATTGACCGTGTAGAGGCCGCTTAATAGAGAAAATTCAGAACTATCGAAAAACATTCATTCTAAAGAAAAATATTATTTCAAGAATTAAAATGGTAGGTATTTATATATTAAATTAATAATAATTTCTATTAATTTATATATTATTTTTTAAAAATATATAGCCGAATGGTGGAGATTTGATTATTTTTTTTTCCACAACCCCAATCACCATCTTGAATGAAATTCTATCCATACTCCTTTTGTAAAAAAAAAAAAAATAGTTGGTCACCTTATTACAAGTTAATAGCTTGCCAATGAAAAGCCTTAAATATCTTCACAATTTTAATATTATTTTATATTATAATTTACAAATCTTATTTTATTCAATTTTTTATGCATATGCTGCTGTAATGTTTGTTTATTTTCAAAACTTCCGACGACTGGTATGCAATGAGTATTAACAATCGATTATGTGGGTATTATGGAAATTTCTATTTTATACATATTAGTTAATAGAAATTAAGTGTCGCAATTTAGACTTAAATACGGAAATGAATCTTGAGATTGAATCTGTCTTTTCATGCTTCTTTTCTGTAATTCTGACCAGTTTCTGGTTTTCCTGCATTTCGAAACTCCCCCCATAAAATCCCTTCTTCTTCTTCTTCGCCTCAAGAAAAAGAAATACTGACGCCATTCTTAGATTCTACAAAATAAACAGGAAAACACTTAATTTAATTGATTATAGATTTATAGAGGAAAAAACTATTGAACTGACTGCTAGGTTCTATACAATTGGGCCATCTTGTATACATTATATATATTGTTTTAATTTGCTTTATTTTGTTTTGTTTATCCACAGTTCAATGTTTTTACAAGTTTAGGAAAAGTTATTGCTGGAGTTGCTGTATTAATAACATATGCCCAACTTGAATCAAAAGAAAGAATTGAATTTAATTTTGGTATAATTGTCACCGTTTTATTATTAACTCTCATTGCAGCACCATTGTTTAATTTGGTAATTTTTTTTTGTTTTTTTTTTTTTTACTTTTTTTTCCCGAAATGATAAAATCTAATATAAATTAATCTGATTTATAAAAAAAATTCTTTGACTTTCTCTTACAGGCAATTTACTAAGTTGTGATTGATAAATTTTCTCCGAACTTATAATTTTTGCTAAAGATTTACTAATCTTCAATATTATATTAACTGGGAAATTTGTACATCAAATTTGAATGAATGCCGGTCAGTGTTTTTATGGAGAAAATTGAAAAACATGATATACATAACAATGAATTAGATGACATAATTGTATAATAAACTAAAAGAGAACTTTAGAGCTAAACATAACCCCCACCACCATCACCACCTCTTATTAAATTTCCTTCTAGTTTATACAATTCAATTTTCACTTCTCCGGCTTAAATATAAAACCACAGATTATTACAACATCTCACTCAACATATTAGTAATACTATATACGTATATTTATGAATAAGTATGATAAAATAAAAAGCAAATATATTTTGATTTTGTTTTAATTATTTATTTTAATATCTCAAATTTATCATTTTCTATCAATCAAACCAAATTTACTTACATAATTTCATATAATACGTATATTAATCTGGCATGCATTTGAGTAGTTATTTTTTTTGATTTTTTATTTTTTAAATGAAGTTTTTAAATGAACATTATACAATTGCTGTTGGATACTTTTTCACCAAATAAAAAATCGACCAGTTTCGGGCGTTCGCCCATCATCAGGATGTTTTTCCATGAAAAACAGAAACCGGTCGATAACCTACCAAAAGAAGCAGGCTATCTCGGAAAATATTTCTGATCACTTAATTCCTATTTGATCGAAGTAGAAGCTTTGTCAGTTTCAAAAAAAAAAAAACACCCATAAAACGAGAAAACATTAATTGTAGCCATTAAAAATCTTAAAACAAAAAAAAACGCTTATCAAATTATTTTTATGATTTCTTCAATTGTTGTGGTTGGTTGCGCAGAGCTGGAAAGTATCAGAGATATTTTCCGTAATTAGCCTGCTTCTTATTCTTCTTCTTCTTCTTCTTCTTGTGGTGATCGACCGGTTTTGGGCGTTCGCCCATCTTCAGGATGTTTTTTGTCAAAATAGTGTGATAACATGGACTTTCACAGAGCAAATTTAGTTGATACACTCAGTGACACACTCGAGTGTTGATAGACAATGTATCAACTGAATTTGCTCTATGCAAGTCTATGTTATTACACTGTTTGACAAAAAACATCCTGAATATGGGCGAACGCCCAAAACCGGTCGATGACCACAAGAAGAAGAAGCAGGCTATCCATGGAAAATATCTCTGATTTTATCAAAATATTGTGAAGAAGTATAATTTTGATTTAGATATAGATTATGATTTTGATATTACAACTGCTCACATTTAAAAAAAAAGATCAAAATTTGACATCCCTGATTTATTAAAACAAATTAACGTTAACCGAGAATACGAAGTTAGAACAGAATATGTTGTTTAATTTTTCGTGATTTTTTTTTAAACAAAAAACTGGTTCAAAAATTTTTCATTAAACTTGACATAAATACTATATCGTTTTTTAATCATTTTTTTGTCCGTAGAAAAATTTATTGTAGGTGTTCTTGAAGACCAAGCCGTTAACTTTATATTTCTAATGAGTACAATTTACCTTCCGCTAAAACTGAGTATTTATTTATTTAAGAAAATTTGTCAAACAGAACTATCAAGAGAAAGTAGCGAGTTATAACTTACATTATACACATGAAAATAATTTTATTACTTTTTAATTGTTTATAGAAAGAAATTTTAAGAAGCAAGGATACATCATCGTTGCCATTTCCTCTGATCTCCTGTGGTACTGTTGTGACATTTTTATGGCTCCTATATGGTATCATAATAAAAAATATTTTTATTCAGGTAAAAATATATTGATAATTTATTTATAATTTTTTTTTTTTTATTAATTAATTGAAATATTTTTTTTAAAAAACTAACGATTTACTATCGCTTTATTTTCAAGTATGAATAAAATTATACGGTAATGTTAGATAAAAATTTGGCCTTGTTTTTTGTCCTCGAATTTAATAAATATATTTAATATACAATTATTATTCATATTTCTATAATAATTATAATTATCATTTATTCAAGAGAGAGAGGAGAGAGAAAAAAAACGCCTTCCAGCTGATTATTTGTCTTAATCATCAATAATAATTGAAAATATAAACTTTATTTTTATTAAGTGCTTATTAAGGAAATTGATTACAGTTCATGAACCTTGTTTTTGTTCTCAGTCCTTTATGCATTTTGTCTCTTTATAAATAAACAATAATTTTAAATCTTAATAAAATAATAATCGCTTAAGAGAGGACAATACTTGCCCAGGCAGGTATAGAAGTGATTCTATATCTTACCAGAAGAGAGCGCTAATATCATTGAACTCACCACATTTAATATTTGAAATTTAACGGCAAAAATTTGGAACTATATTTTGGTTCGTGAAATTCATTTATCTAACCGGAATCATTTGAAAAGTGCTGTTCTATTATTATAATTACTAGTTAGCTACCATAAAAAATATATTGTGCTATCAGAAATAATCTATTCATTAATTTATTTCCAATTCATTTATTTTCTACAATTTTGTACAAGGTTATTTTAGCTTATATGATTTGTATTATCAGATATAATGGACACATTAATAATAATAATAATAATTTAACTTAAACCTATTTGTTCTAATGAATACATTTTATCTTACACATTTACCTTTTACATACATTTTATCATATATTCTACTCTAATGAATACACATTATCTTCTGTACTACTAATGCGCAGTTTTTCGTTTCACAAAATTCGTTAAAATTATATCGTCTAAATTAATTTCAGTGGAATTTATAGAAACAGATAATGGTATAAACAAACTGCCTTAAATTTGGTTTTGTTTATAAAAATTATAACATTCCACTATGAACATTCAAATGCGTCCATAGAACTTTTTAGCTAAGCGGGAAGCTTAGTCGAACAAAAATCCATTATCTTAAATATTGCCCATAAATTGTATGATATTAATGTGATTAGTAACAAAATTACCCATTGATCCATTCTAAAATAATTTTATCGGGTAAAATGTTTGACATAAAAAAAAAAAAAATGCTGGTTGTAAGTAAACATAGAGCAGTTTGAAGGGAAAACGAGACATTTTAGTAAAATTGTGTTACCTCTTGACAAAATTTTATTCCGATCGATCTCTCTCTTGATCGATCTCTTTCATTACCTTTCAAAATGAATATCACTTTGAAATCCTGTTGAAAGAATAACAATCTGATATTCTCCATATTTTTTTTTTTTGTTTTGTTTAAATTAACTTTAGAGTTGCCTATTTAAAATAAAAAAATTACAAGATATTTTTCTTAATTATAATGAGTTGTTTATACAGCAATTGCCAGAGAAGTTTTTAAAGAAAATAAGAATTCTTCGTTGCTCTACGTTTGGGGTACCGGTACCATTGGTGCTCCTCCTTCTTGAGGAGTTCTGCAAAATGTATTAGAGAAAAGGTACATTATTGTACAGTATTGTAATGAAGAAAAAGTGTATAGATTTATAATAAATAAAAGAAAAATTTAAATTAAAGAAATATTAACAGAACATATTGAGCATAAGATATAAAAAACAAGAAATTATAACAAGGAGTGATAAGTACTTTCATGAAATGACATTAACAACGAGAGAAAAGATAAAGATACTTTGAGATTGAAATTAAAAGAGGGTATTTCACCTCCCCCCCCAACTTCAAGTTAAAAAGTGGGAGGGATAAGGAAAATGTTTATAGTGAGGAGCGGCAATTTCAAATTTGAAAGAACAAAGTACTGGCGAGTGTCTTTGTTTAGCGTTGGAGAAATATTATTATTATAAGTTGAAGTTATGATTTCTTTGTCTTTATTAAAACTGATAGAGTCCAGATGGAGGTGCATTAGGGTTCGGATAGAAGACGTATTGAATGGTTGGTGTGGTTAAAATGGAAGGATTATTAAAATCGATTGCATGATTAAAAGTCAGAACATGTTTAAAGAGAGCAGTACTGTCAATTTTTTTTTTTTTGTTAATAATGTCTAGTTCATTAATTATTTTATTATTCTATCTTCATTTATAATCTAATTATTTACTATTTTATATAGATTAACTCATCTTAACCATTTTTCGAAATTAAGTACTTACCGAATGTACCCCTGTTGAGATGTCCCTTGAATGAAAAAAAAAAACTTGATATTCTATTTAATTACCACTATAGCATCTGACATAAAAGGTTACGATCAAAATGTAAGAATCGGAAAATCTAATGGCCTTACTGATTTTTTTTTTTTACTGTCATTTTCTTCAAAATTTATATTCCATCACAAAATCGTATCACAATTTATTTCAAATATTTCCTCAGGAAACCTTATTTTTGGAGGGATGTGGTTGGGAATGTGTGACAGTAGATTTTGAGTGTTATTAGGGTTGGATATAAGTCTTCTGTACTACAGTGTAATAATCACATTCCAGTAATTCATGCTATTTGTGCTAGCCAATATTTACTCCAATTTCTATAGCACTTATACTAGGGCAATTAAACTAGATAGATAGATAGATTCTACCGGGGGAATTGGCTATTCAGCCTACGCCACCGCGACACCCCAAGGATCTATGGTGGCACCCCCCTAGTTGGAGACCCTCCCCTATCCTGTCCTTAACCGGACTGTGGAATTGGGGGGGGGCTCCCAGGTGGGTCAATCAGAGCACCTCTCGAGTCCTGCTTGCCTTAAAAGACTTAATAGGTCCGAGAGAGGGCCCTGGGCTGAGGCTTGTTGGCACCAGCTTCTCTTTACCAAAGAGCCGGTACCTTAGCCAGACCAGCCCCTCGCACTGACATACCACATGCAGTACCGTCTCCTCTTCTTCCTGACAAAACCTACACAGGCTATCCGTTGCCAGGCCCATGCGATGCATGTGTTATTTAGTCTACAATGGCCAGTGAGAATGCCAACTGCTATCCTTATGGCCACCCGGCCTAGTTGGAGTAATTTCTGCAGTAGCTTGGGGCGAGTAGCTATAGATAAACTTTTTCGCCTGCCTCTGCCTGGAGTTTGACCCCCCATTCCCTTGATCGGTCCTGCATCCATAGCTTAATGGATGCACTCCTGGCATCTTGAGACACCGCAGAACGGCTCCGGCCCGAGAAGCGCTCTCATTGAGCCCTCTCGGGCCAGGCGGTCCGCCGCCTCATTGCCTCTGTGACCCGAGTGCCCAGGTACCCAAACCAGGAAGACCTTATTATGGCTACTAATTTCCTTGAGTGCACCTAGGCAGGCAATTAAACTAAGTATTCAAGTTTTTTATTGTATCATCCCTTCAAAATTTTCCTGCAATAATGAAAAAAAAATTACTATAGCGAAACAAAAGATGGTTAATTTTGTTTAAGTGGAGCATTTTTGAATCTGAATTATTAAGTTTCATAAAAAAAAGAAAAGAAGGAAAATCATTCGACTTTTTCGTGAAGATGAAACAGATATTCTAAAAATGTATATTATTGAAAAAATCGAAATGGCGCAAAAATTGTAAACAGAAGATCATGGCTTATTTTATTTTTTATTGTCAGAAAAAAAAAACTACCTTATTATTGGCAAGGTCAGAAATTACATTATAATGTCAGTTTACAAAATTATCAAGATAAAAACTTAATTTTGAAATATTCATTTATCTCATACAGCTGGAGGTTATTAATATAAATTTCTTAACATTATTTTTAAAACACTTCAGTGTATTTCTTTTTATATTCTCTAGTAAATAGTTGTAAAAATACGATGGACAAACTTTAGAAGATGGCATGAACTTTTGTCAAGCTTTTTTCTATTCTGGACAAGATTATTACGTTTTCTGGTGAAATGATCATGAACTTGCGAAAAGCATAGAAGAAATTGGCCTTCATTGCACATTATGTAGACGAGGAGGCATTACATTATGTTGCAAGCTTTTAAAGAAAAAAATGACAAGAAACTTTCCGAATCTAAACCCAAAGTGACTCTAATTGTCTTCTTTTGTAACTTAAATGTTTTTTTTTTTTTTTTTTTTACATTCGGAAGCATTATCCCAAATTATAGTACCATAGCACAAATCAACCGACATTCTTAACTATGGAAGATTCTTCTCGACCGTTGCTTGTATGAAGGAAAAGGATCGTTGAGTTTCGGTCTTTTTTTGAAAAAAAAATAAAAAAACTTAAATTCTAGCCAACGTTTCGACAAATACTTATATTGTTTTTTTCAAGGCATAAAAAATAAAAAAAATAAAAATTATTAAATAATCTTTAAAACATATCAAAACTTGAAAACTTATGTATAATTTTGTAAATAAAAAGTTGAGAACACCTCAGCAACACAGAGAATAGTGAACAAATCATCTGTGAACAAAACAATCTTTGTTCACTATTCTCTGTGTTGTTGAGGTGTTCTCAACTTTTTATTTACAAAATTATACATAAGTTTTCAAGTTTTGATATGTTTTAAAGATTATTTAATAGTTTTTATTTTTTTTTATTTTTTATGCCTTGAAAAAAACAATATATTTGTCGAAACGTTGGCAAGAATTTAAGTTTTTTTATTTTTTTTCAAAAAAAGACCGAAACTCACGATCCTTCTCCTTCAGACATTCTTAACTTTTTCAAAACATAGATTCCACGAAACACTTTACCCATGATTGTTGTGTTTGATTCCGCAGAACTAGAAAGCATTAGAAATATATTCCATGACAGCCTTCTACTTTTTGTGGACATCGCCCTGAGTATCGGGCGCTCGCCCATCATCAGGATGGTTTTGTCATTTGTCAAAACAGTGGGTTTAAATAGACTTGCACAGAGCAAATTTAATTGATACAGTCAACTATATCTAAAATGAAAACATCTCTGATGCTTTCCAGCATTGCGGAACAAAGAGTATATTGTAATGGAATCGTTTGATGTGTGTGATTCCTGGAGTAGCAGGTGTCTTTAAGAGGGCGGAAGTTAGTTTAGAGATTTTGGAAGTTAGTCCTCGAATTATTAAACGGTTTTTATAAAAATAACCTGTATTTTAACAGTAATTTTTAAAGTAATAAATGGTAACTAATAACTATAAAATACTCAATAATAAATAGAAGATAAATTATTAATAAATTAGAATGATAAAATAACTAAACTAAAGTGCACAACTAAGAGAATGATAAGTTTGAATATAACCGTGTATAGTAATTGCCGCTCGTGTATATAGACGTGCTCGTTTGGCCGTAGATGATATAATAATGATTTCGTCGTATATCATAGAGTTTATATAATACTGTTGTTCACACTCACACCAAGACATCTGTCCTAGTGTGCGACCTTCGTAGTTTGGTGACCTTATTCAGGTCAGTCAGTTCAGTGGCCAACCTTATCGCGGTGCTTGCTTATTGATGTAAGTATTGATGAAAAGGCTTTGTTAATCGTTTGTTTGGTTGCGGCTGTGGCAAAGTCATTGACAATATCAACTAAATTTGCTTTGTGCTGTGCAGGACTATGTTATCACATTCTTTTGACAAAAACATCCTGGTGATGGCCGAAAGCCCGATACCGGTCGATGACCACAAAAAGAAGCAAGCTATCACGGAAAATATCTCTGATACTTTATCCATGACCATTATTAACCTGATCCGCCTAGTTCAATTTCGAATCTATTAAAAATGCCCAAGAAATTGATAACTTTTTTTTTTTTGTCACAACATAATTTCCTAATTTAATAGTAATATATTTTATTTTGTCCTGATTTAAACTTAGCTATTAATTGTTTTATTTATTATTTTTCAGATTCAAAACGTAGTTGGATGTACACTATGCTGCATACAATTAGCATTATGTTTAATGTATCCAGGAAAACCAAGAAAAAAAGTTGAATAACATTAAACAAATAATAGATATAATTATTTTAAATTGTCAATTCCTATTAGTATACTAAACTTGTTATCCTAATCAAAACCAGTAATAATGTTTACCAACTTCACTATTTAATATTATCTTTAAAAACATAATATACTCAATAACGTTTTAGAAAAGTATTTTTCTAAAGAAAAATATAGGATATTCGCATATAGGATATATTTATGTTACATAAGTTCCAGAATTGTATTTTATATATATATAATATATATATTTAAATAATTGTTATTTAATATATATATTTAATAAAAATATTTTACCGGTTTTTTATTGAGAAACTTGTAATTTTTAACTATATCAATACAATATAGCCAAAATCTCTAAGTAAACAGAACACTAGTTTATTAGGAAAGTTTTACTCAAAGAGAATCGTTGAATGCAGGAATAATTCAAAGTGATACAGCTTAAACATCAGATACTTTCTATCAGTTCGCAGATTCATGACCAAAAGGAAAACTTGTTGTTGCCACAGCTAAACAAATTAGACTACCCTTACTTAATAAATAGTAAGAGGAAATATTGCGGTAGAGTATCAGATTTTCGGAATTGAATTTTCACCGGAAATATCCGTTTTGGAGGTCCCCCGTGTCCAAAAAAGTGGTTTTTAGAAAATAGTTTGTATGTGTATGTGTTGGGTCGTATGTGTGTGTTAGCACACCCAGTAACTCCCCCCCGCGCGCGCTTCCGCCCGTGCGTGCGAGCGCCTTCTTAATCCCTACTTAGTTTTTTTGCCTGCTTTCCTTCCCCCTTTTTTTTTTGTACGTTATGGTACTGTGAGGGCCAGATTTCCTCCCTCACTCCATATATTTTCGCCTCTCCCTTTTTCTCCTCTCTTCCATCCGGTTTCCTGTTGCATCATCGTCCCTTATAGTTTTCCTCCCTACTTCCGATTTGACCAACGCCTTTTCTCTCTCACTTCTTCTATTAAGCTTGTGCAAGTCACTTCAAAGTTTCGGTAGAGTTGTTTTTTTCGCCTTCATCAAATATACACATCTTGTTCGCGCCCGTGTATTCAGCCTACACGCTAGTGTTCTTTTCGCCTTTTATTAGCTATACACACCTTATTCGCGCCAGTATATTTACTATATACACTTCTCCACTCGCCCGCGTATCAAGTATACGCTTCATCTCTTCATTAGAATTCGCCAGCTGGTCCACCGGCACACATCACCGCCTGACGAACTTCTACGCCAGTCACTCATCCTCACTCACACGCATTCTCCCCACCTCTACACTAACATCATTAACACTTCATCACTCCCTTTACACACTTCTGCCTCCTATTCGCCACGTCTCGCCTGCTTCACCGTAAACCACCGCACCTCTACTGCAAAGGTGAGTGCCATTTCTGTTGTCATTTTTTTTCTGTTTGCACTTGTGGGATTATTGAATATTATCATTTTGTTTATTTTCATTGTCCGCCTTGTGGTGTCTGCCGCGCAGACAGTATGAAAAGAATATCTCAAAAACGAAAGTTACTGGAAACTCGAAACTTGATATTCAATTTAGACCACCGCATTAGACACAAAGATTTTGGGCAAAATCTATCAACCGGAAGTGCCACTTTAATGAACGGTTTTTTCAGTTTTTTGTGATTTTGTCTAAAACGGCTCCAACGATTTTCTATAAACTTGGTATATCAAGTAGACATACAAAGAGCTACAACATTTATTATAATTAACGTTTTGTGATTTTCTCCATAAAAATGCCGACGGTTTTAAACACTGATAAGAATGGTAAGTGTGAAGAAGATTTTGTCATTTCGCATAAGAGAAAGTCGTGTGAGTGTTTCACACTAGATTTTTTTTATTTTATTAAGTTGGATGTTCACTGACGACAATTCACTTTGGACGGCTACTGGACGGACTTTAAATTCTAACATACCTGTTCGCCTCTCTTAAATGTATTGACACTTCCCAGTCCCCCATGCAACCAATTCTTGCTGGAGCACCACAAAGAAGTGTCTTAGCTCCACTGCATTATTCAGACGACACTGCAATTCACTCTAAACACACTGGATCTCACACTACAATCCGCTCTCTAGAATCACATTTCATTCATTAGAACCTTGGCTGCAAAAATGGTGAATAAAAATCAATCTACATAAATCAAAATTCATTGTCTTTACACTGAAACCGAAAACTCTCGCTCCTGTTTACTTATATAATTCTATTGGATTGTAGTTCGACAAAAGACTCATCTGGAATCCTCAGTACGACCTAAACGAATAGAACTAAACAAAAGATACCCTTTTAACCAAACTATCTGACCACCGATCAAAACTAACTTAACTTCAAACGGATGTTATGGAACGATCTAATAAAAATAAAAAAACCTCCTTTGTACAAATGTTTAGGGAAATTTATTATCTTCTTAAGAGTCTGGTATAATGAAACAAATATTTTATGAAATTATAGAAACGATAAGAATTATATATAACAGAAACATAGTATTCAATAATATAAGAAAATTAGGAGAATCCACCTAAATGTTGATAAAAAGAAGTTCTGGTATTTTATCCATCGTGGCATGTATGTTTATTTTGTACCTGACCGGTTTCGGATTTTCGTTCATCGTCACAATAAATATATCAATCTCATGCAGAGAGTTCAGTAGCTCTTTAAAGAAGTGTAGTAGTATGTGTAGTTTAAAGAAAATCGTTAGAGCAATTTTTGAGAAAATCGCAAAAAAATGAAAAAAAAAAAACATTCAGTAAAGTGGTACTTCCGGTTGAGGAATTTTGACAGACATCTTACTGTCGGATCCCATGCTGATATCTAAACTGAATATTAAGTTTGAACTTTCTACGATTTTTTGCTGTTCACATCAGTGTCCGCTCTAGGGGCGGGCAACCCGGAAATCTGTCCGGGGCGCCATTTTGAGTTAAAAATATTTACATTGTTATTGAAAAATTAACGCAAAATGCTTTTCCGCTGAAATAAATTTATAATGCCTTTGTCACTGTTATGAAGCGGAAAACAGAAATATATATCAAATCTAAGATAGGAACGTGTTATCTTAAGTAACAATGGACACAAATTTATTTTCAAGGTCAAATTTAGTCGCCATAGTAGAGTTTGATAATGATACGTGTATTTGATTGGACATAGTATTGCACAGTAAACTCTTGCCAATTATATATTGACCCAGGATTACTCCTACCTCTATTCCCCGCCCGAAGGGGATGATCCACATACTACCCTGACGACAGTAACCCACCCCGTCCCAGATCCCCATACCCCTTGAGAAATCGCGAACCTTTAAGTATACAGAGAGGGGAAAGTAGTGACCCCATTGCAAGTATCTTCAAAGTCTCTTTTAACCCAGTTACCGGATGTTACAGTGTGGCAAGCTTTGGGTATGGTCGCCGGCCAACTGCGACAGACGGCGCTGTTCACCAAGGAGGTGTGTAGTAGGGGATCGCTGGAGAATAGTGGTCCAGCTCAATGCCACTGCTATCCACTCCGATGTGGCCCGGCTTCGGACACTGACGCTGGAGGCCAGGGCTCATTTGCGGGAGGCCACCGCCCGGGCACCGCCCCTCGGAATCCATGAGGAAGAGATAGAGCGTATATTAGCCCTTGAAGAGGACTTGTTGGAAGCGAGTCAAACTATGCTGGATATGTTACCCCATCGGCGACAAAAGAGAGGCTTCTTAAACATCGGAGGGAGGGTTCTGAAGGTACTTTTCGGAACCCCAGATGAAGATGACCTGCGCGAGACGCAAGCCCACCTGCAGCATTTAGACCGGGTTGAGGCGGAGTTAGTCCATTTGGAGAAAAACCATTTAACCGTGACTAAACGACTAAACAACGACATAGCGCAAGCAAACCAACGGCTCAATGGCGTGGCCGAGCAACTGTCCCTCCACGTATCACAATATAACCACAGAATCTCCCGCCTCGAATCCCAGGTCGATAACGTCACCCTCCTCTTACATTTATACAATAACTCTTCCACCCTCATTAGAAACCTAGAACTATCTGCGTTGGAGTCGCTAACTACGATACGAACCATCCATGGGGCACTAGAGGAGCTCGCGTCAGGGAGGGCTAATATCTTGCTGGTCAGTCCAATGGAGTTGAGTGCGATGGCAAGAAGTGTGGCGCCCAGGCTGCCGAGGGGGCTGGAATTTGCGGCGGGTACCTCGCCTGCCGACATGTATTTCTACTATGACACAGCGGAAGCGCACGCCATATCTACAGGAGATGTCATCAGCATACTGTTGGATCTGCCCTTGTCGGCGCCAGGAAGACAATATGAGATGTACCAAGTGAGATCGATTCCCATACCCACTGGCTCCTCCGGGCTGACCATGATACTACAGCCAGAAGCTGACTACTTCCTTATCAGCAGAGATCGGGACTTTCATACGTCCATTAGTGAGTTGCAGCGGCGCAGGTGCCGGGGGACGCATCTCCTTGTGTGCCTTGTTGAGTTCCCTTCTCTCGAGAACGCAAGTCCTGCCTCACTGCCTTGTTCAGAGGGGCTACCTGGGAAGAGGCGCAACCGATATGTGCGACGAGCCTGTTCACAACACCTTTTCGCCCCACATGGGAGTGTGACGGAACCCGCGACATTTGGATCTATAGCGTACCTCAGAAGACACATCTAATATAACAGTGCAACCGCAATGGCCAAGTAGATATCACGGAACAAGAGATCGAAGGGCTCGGAGAAGGGCAGGCAGCCGAGCACTGTCTACCCAGACTGTGGATTATCGTCTTATACCCAACAGCCGAGGTTGTACTACTACCGAGCTACAGCGGCGGGTCACCAGCCTTCCAAATCTACCTTTAACGAGTGCGCCCCATACCCCCACTGAACGAACCCTATATCGAACCGGCCTGGAAGAGTTAAAGGCCGCCGGCTCGCTGCGAAGGGGCAGGCATGAAGCCACGGAAGTAGAACTGGAAGCGATGTTGTCTACCATCGAGAAAATACAAGACCGGGAGGAAGAATCAGCCTGGACCAACCATCCAGTAACGTGGTGGAGTGGCGGTACCGTCCTGACCCTAATGGCTATGGGAATAATAGGCTTTTGGGTTGGTACCGATGGAGGCGATCCAGAGCACGTCGTCCCACGCCGGAGCCCTCGCCAACTGAAGATCAGCCGACACAACCTGCAGCGCCTTATACCCCGTACCGACCGAGACCCAGGAGCGGAACGAAGAGTGAAGACAAGTAATGAGAAAAAGGAGCGACTTGGGAGTCGCCCCTTTTTTTAAGAGGGAGGCATTGCAGTGGTGCGATCAGTTGAATTATTATATTTTTAAATTAATTAATAAGAGTAGAGAGCAGTTGTCTGTACGACTGGGCCAGTGTAGTGTGGCTTGCTGCGTCAGCGTTTTGATCCTACTATTTCTGTCCGTGAGAGAGAATTGCTTTAAAATAGAGTCAGTCTAGCTCGGAGAGCTCTAGTGAATGGAGGCGATCATAGGACTTTTCGGTGGGTACCCTTAGCAATTTTCTAGCGTCTGGCGCCGAGGCGGCACACTGAATTGCATTGGCCCTAATCTGACTTAGGGAATGGGGTTACATAAGAATTAGACTGTTGTTTAGAGTATTAGCTGTTAGTAATTAGCTAGTTTAAGCCTTACTTTTGTGTTGTAGATTCAATTTGATCGGTAGGGGTTTTGTTAGGATAAGATTATAAGTAGAGTAAAGTTTATTATTTAAAGTAGAGTAAAATTTATTATTTAAGCTAGAGTAGAATTTATTTCCAGTAGAGTACTAGTAACAAGGGAACATCTAGTATCGAGGTTGGATATTAGCCGGGGTTCATGTTTAGTGCAGTAGTAATATAAGGTTCAATAATATATCTGCCGGTAGTTGTGTTGCATTATTAGACGAATAGAATTCCCCGGCTTAGCTTTTATTATTTTATTGTAACTCTTAATATCAAACATTATATCATATTACATTAAAATTTTATTATTTTATTGTAACTCTTAATATCAAGCATTATATCATATTACATTAAAAATTTTCTTTTTTTTGCTGTATTTCTCTAAGTATAGTTTAATACTTCCCATATCCGCCAACCTCCTATATCCCGTTACAATACATATATTTGATTAGACGTTGCTATTCTTGCCAATTACATATTGGACTCTTCGTGTGGGTTACTAATTGTTAATGGAATAAAATAATTTTTTGAAAACTAATTTATAGAAAATATTAATATATATGAGAAACAATATTTATCCATAAATAAACAGCCCGCGAAGTGCCAAGGCTTACCAGACGACGATTTGTATTGGAGGGGAGTGTGGTAAGCACCCTGCGGTTTCCTCGCTGTTGAGTTCCGGACCTTCGTTCGCTACCTAGGTGCGCTACCCCAACTGTAGCTTCCCACTTTTTCACACGATGCTGGGTGAACATCATCTTTGCCCTCACGGGAATCGAACCCTGAATTCTCGAACAAATGCGAGTGCACTAGTCACTAGACCAACGCGTAAGGATAAATAAATTAATAAATAAATTTTCATAGGAATTTAGATATAAGAAATAAATATTCTTAGGAAATAATTATATAGGAATTGTTTGCAATGTAAAAAGAACAGATTTATAAATAACCAATTGAAGAAGTCTCCTAGGCACTCTGACTAGGATCTACGCGATAAACAAAGAAGCGGCTTGAGGAAACATATAAATAAAACATGGTTAGCTTCAGAACTGGACGATTTTATTGACCTATATATCTTCACGATAAAGTAAAGTTGTCGTGAAGTTTCACCGGGAGGCAGATACTCTTTACAAAAGCAGGGCATTCCGTTAGCCCTGAGTTGAGAAAAAGGTAATGATAATAGTAGAAAAATTAAATAGTTCAAAATTCAAAATAAATTTAAAGGGAAGCGATCTCTATTATCTGAGAATTTAATAATGATGATACAACCATGCTAATTGAAATTAAAATAAGCTAATATCAATAATAATTCTAGACATAGTGTGCATACATGATGAGTGGCAGTATTAACTACTTTTATCAAGTAATGTGAAGAGAAGTAGTTTTGATAACACGCTGTACTAAAACTAGTTACTAGTTCAGAGGCCAGGAACATCCGGCCAGAAAATGCCCCTCTGGAAAAAGCCTGCAGTACTTTTATTAAATATTCAGCGAGAGCTTCTCCTCAGGATGGAATTTTAGAGTAAATGCAGGCTGAGCGATAAACGATTCGGGCCTGTTAAAAGTAGGAAAAGAAAAATGGTCTTCAGGAGATTTCTAGTTTGGCAAATGGTCGTCGTCAATAAAAACAAAATTGAATATAAACCTAGAAATTTTATTTCCGAAATGTATAATAATAACTGAAAATTTACAAACATAAGCAAAATTCATAAACTTACCTAAGTCCACACTATTAACTTAATAGATAAAAATTAGAAAGGTGCCCCTTCCATTTAATTTGGTATTCTGGCCAAATTGACCTTGAATTGCTCTATCAAATACTAGAGGTTCTAGAGGATTTTAACGCCAGCCAGAGTTTTCAGTGGGGAAACAGAACAATACGCTTTCAATAAATCAATAAAAACTAGGTGAAACTTCACGACAACATTACATTATCGTGAAGATGTGGTTAATGAATGATCGTCCAGCTCTGAAGCCAACCATGTTTTATTTATATGTATCCTCACGCCGCTTCTTTAATGACCCTTAGATACTAGTGTCTGGGGGCTTTTTCAGCTGTTTATTTATAAATCTGTACTTTTTACATAGCAAGCAATTCCTTTATAATTATTTCCTAAGAATATTTATTTTTTATATCTACATGCCTATGAATATTTATTTATCCTTACGCATTGATCTTTGTTTCGAACATTCGGGGTTCGATTCCCGTGAAGGCAAAGTCGATGTTCATCCAGCATCGTGAGAAAAAGTGGTGTACAGTTGGTAGTGCACCTAGGTAGCGAAGGTCGGAACTAAAAGGCGAGGGAACCGCAGCCTTGGCACTTCGTGGGCTGTTGCGCCATAGATTTACTTATTTATAAATTTACTTATACATAAATATTATTTCCTATAAATATATTAATATTTGCTATAAATTTGTTTTCCAAAAATTATTTTATTCCATTAACACTTTATTAGTAATCCAAACGAAGAGTCAATATATAATTGGCAAGAGTTTACTGTGCAATACTATGTCCAATCAAATACACGTATCATTATCAAACTCTACTATGGCGACTAAATTTGACCTTGAAAGTGAATTTAGTATCCATTGTTACGTAAGATAACACATTCCTATCTTAGATTTGATATATATATTTTTTCCCGCTTCATAACAGTGACAAAACAACATGAATTTATTTCTTCTCTAACTGCTGTTAGAGAAAGTTATTGTAACCGTGTTAAATTTTCGATATCGAGTTTTCACCGGAAATACCGCTTTGAGGTCCCTTGAGTCCAAAAAAATAGTTTTTAGAAAATGGTCTGTGTATGTATATCAACAGTTGAAAATTCGTAGAAACTTCAAACTTGATATTCCGTTTAGGTATCTCCATGGGATCCGGCAGTAAGTTGTTTGTCAAAAATTCCTCACCCGAAGGTACCACTTTACTGAATGTTTTTTTTCTTCCATTTTCTTAATATCAACTATTCATACAAAGAGCTACAACTTATATTTGAAATATTTTTCCGAGAAAATTCATTTAAAGCCACTTTTGGGGGAGACAAGGGGTTAGGTTTTCCTCTAAAGTGCTATTTCAGTTTACTAAACATTTCTGTCATCTAAATAATATTAATTAGAATTAGATAGTTTGAAAAAAATCGGATGACCGGAAGTGCGTTTTTACTGAAAAGAATTTTTCAATTTTTTGCTATTTCATCTAAAACGGGTCCAACGATTTTCTTTAAACTAATTATGTGAACTACACATACAAAGTGTTACAACTTTCATTTGAAATATTTCTCTGGGTAAAGTCAGGGGGTTGGGGTTGAGGCCGAAAAACATATTTTATGCATGTTGCAACTGTCATATAACAGATACCGTTTGAATTTTTGAATTATATCTTTCCGGAGGACCCTGATGACGATTAGGTTACCTGATCGAAAGAGAAGAAGAGAAATAAAATCATAGAAATCAAGAACTGGGTATTTTCATTAATAACATTAAATTAATCCGTCAGAAAGCAACACATACCCGCATTCATTGTAGTTTGAGCAGCATATTTACAAACAATGCCAATAGATATATAGATATTGCGGCACTAATAGAAAAGATTAAATGATTGCTATATGCAGATGCTATTTCATTATTTATAGTGTCCTTCATTTTGCATTTATAATTGTAGTTTATGATTGATTATTTAATTACTTTTCTAAGGAAGCTTATTTTCACTTTATGCTGCTATCTATTTACTTATTTATTCTATGTTATTTATAAGCAGGTATTCTTTCATTTTTCTCAATTTCTTTCATTTTGCTTGTGCTTTAATATTTATAAATATGTAAGTAGTAATGATTGATAAAATGTAACCTGACTCTATTTGTATGGGGAATTCCCCGAAAACAAATAAATAATAAAAAATGCAGATTCTGTGTCAAAATTTCTTGGAAGGGGGGTTTAGGATTTGATATAGAAGATAATCGGAATCTGGTCAGAAATAAAGATAAGAGAATGCTATGACGAATAAATCTTCATCAGATCTACAATCAAAACCTATTCCGATAAGAAATATATCAAATGATAATCTTGACCTTCAAAATATGTATGACTGTATAATCGTTCATTTATAAAGTTTTTTATTGAGAGTTGGATTATATTCTTCTGAAATAAAAGAATTTCACCTTACTTTTTTATTAATAGGTTTTAGTACATCCCCTGATTATTGATTAACTCATTAATTTTCTCATTTATATTGAATATTCTCCAATTCCCGCTAAAGTTGTACTCCCGCCTTTTTTTCAAGATGAAATTTTTCAAATTTAGCGTTCATTTAACTAATAATTGTTCATTTTTTAAAGAATTTGTTTCTTTGAAAATCTATTTTCATATGTTGTCTTATGATTTTTAAAGATTTTAATAAATTTTCTTCTGAGCAGTTCTAAACCGTTCTTACTTAACCTTCCTTTTAGTATCATCCTGAAGATTTTATCAATCATCTGTTCGTTTGCGAATTGTGAGGATTGCTAACTCAACATTTTTATTTAGTTACAGTTCGAGAAGTAGCCTATTAATTGATCAGTCAGCATTTATAATTGCATATTTTACTACCATCTATTTATTATAAGTTTAAGTGAATATTTGGTGGCATACGCAATGAGATATTTTAAAATGATGTAATCTTTTAAACATATTTAAAACTTATTTGTGTGTTTTTAATATAACCTTTACTGGAAATGACTGGAAAGATAATCAATTTTGTTTAATTACAATGGCTTTAGAAGACTTTAAAGAGGTACTAGTTACCTGCGCCTCAGTATGTCAAATTCTTCAATTTATGTCAGGAATGTAAGCATCTTTACCATTTTTTTTTTCTACAAATTGTTTACTCTCTTAATTTACAGTTTTATTAATAGAACTTTTATGTTTTTACAGCCTAGTTTGTGAAAAGTTTATGAAAAAAGGAACATCTAATGATATATCACCATTTCCTTTTGTTTGTGGTGTTACTTCGTAAGTTTCTCTATACCTATAAATAATTACCGTAGTTTTTATTGGTAATTCATTCTAATAACGAAGAAATGATTTTGACAGATGTATATTGTGGGCAACATATGCTAATCTTATAAATGAAACGGCTTTAATATTTGTAAATGTTTTTGGAGCTCTACTAATGTTTTCATATATAGTTGCTTATTACCTGTTTGCACCAAGAAAGGTAAAGTAAATGTGTGTAAATATTTTGTATTTTGACCTATTCCCACTTGTTTTTAATTCGGTTATTTCTAATGAATGGTTAAATGTTATAACATAATAAACAACTTAGACCTTTAAATGATAGTTGAAGCTGCCTATATTAGTCAGAATTTCTTTATTTTGTCCTACTTGTGAGTGTGAAAGCTTCTAGCATGTATACATAAGATATTTTTGTTTTTAAAATAAGAAATATATTTTTTTTCACAGGGTCCATTATTGAAACAATTACTTATAGTAACATCCGTGATTACTATTACCCAAATATATATACATTCAATTGATGAATTAGAAAAGGCTACACGTCATTTAGGAATCATTTGTTGTTCCGTAACATTAACTTTCTTCGCTGCACCTTTGGCTAATTTAGTAAGTATATTTTACTATTTATTTATTTGTAATTCTCAGTGTTGTTTGGAAGAAATTCTTTCTATTTTTTTGTTTTCATATATTTTCTTGAACATATATCTTAGCAAAAATGTTATTTTTCAGGCACATGTTATTAGAGTACAATCGTCAGAATCTTTACCATTTCCTCTTATATTAATGTCATTGATAGTGACTGCACAATGGTCTTTATATGGATATATTTTAAAGGATAAATTTATCACTGTAAGTAACTTTATAGTTTTTTCTAGGGGGAGGGTGCTTATTGGGGCAAAATGCGTTTGTGTTAAATTATTGAGCGTTTCATCGAAAATATGAGGCTCTTGATCTGAAAAATATTAGAACGGAGAACTTTCGGGGCTTCTGAATTCGTCGTCTATTTGGATCTGAATCATTTAACCGGCAGTAGCATAACTTTATTGCTTTTATACTTTTAAGCAGTTTTATTTTTAAACATGGATTTGAAAAAGCGTGAGGTTATTCTTAAATGACTGAGAAATGAGTTAAATATGTATATCAGATTTTTTAGGCACAAAAAAGTACCAAAATCAAATTATTTTATAAACCCACCCTGCCATTGACCGTTGGTAGAGTCGAATCTGTGTGACGAGACAATGAAAAATAATAATATCAAAATGACAGTAAAATAATATAGAAACTCACTTAAGAAAACAAATAAATTATATGGTGGAAGGAACAGAACTAAAAATTATTAACTTTATACCTGCATATCGGCCTACTAAAATTTGGCAATTAGAGTTAAACATGTATACCATGTGTAAAAGAAAAAAAAATAATTAAAAAATCTAAGATACGTCATCAGTTTTTCATATTTCCTGAAAGTCAGTTGGCTTCTAGTTCTAATGGTTCAATGTTTTATGGGACAGAATGCCCCTTCATGATGATGGGAAGCGGAAATCACGTAATGCCTGAGTATTCTGGGCATATCGGCAAAATGCCAACTTAATGCGATCATTAGAACAGCCAAGTCTCTGGACTGATAGTTCGGAATCTCTCGGTTAGAGAGAGGTAAACAAATTCACTGGCTTTAATTACCATAGAGTTACCTTTAGTAAGCTGCCCATCTTACAGCAGGCGGCGAAGGCTTTAAAAAAAGCATTTGAATTTTGGACTTGGAAGTGTTAATTTTCTCAAGAAGAAGAGGAAGCAGTGTTTTGGCCTAATATTGCTAGGAGGACAGTTTTAACTTCATGGGGAGGGATACTCGCACGTACTATTCGGGGACCACTGTGCGGTCTGATTAAAAAGGCAAGTTTCGAGATTGTTGTCTAAATAAAAGGAGCAACCATAGGCCCATAGTGCGTGTATAGACTGGTTATTCAAAGCCTAATTTTATCTATTCTAATATACATGGAAGTATTTCCTTTTTTTTTTTTGAAAATTTGATCGAAAAAATTAATTTTAGAGCTTTCTGAGTTAATTTTTTTTTTTAACACTTGGTTATGTAGGGTATAATGTGAATATACTTATTTTTTATTATTTTAAAGGGGATATGCACTGCGACCTGAAAGATCTGCCCCTCGGAGCCTTCTCAGTGCACTGCCGGCCTCCGATCAATGATCTCTAGCTACAAACAACACTGCCCATCATTGGTCAGTGAACTGTAGAGGCACCTAGGAAGAGAAAATTAAGAGTAGCTCGCTCGAATCGAACGCGGGACCTCCGCATTTATATTCCCTTCCTTCTCCCTTGGCTTACGCCAATTAACTAGGGATTCGAGCCTCTAGTTTGTGTACTGTGTTTGTCCTTGTCTGTAAAGAGTATATTGTATGTAGTTTATGTGTATTGTATACTTTTCTGCCGAAGTTCATGGAGTTACTTGGTAACCCTTGGGTAACTTGAAGTACTTGGTAACCCTTGGGTCGGTATTCCCGAAGTAACTGCATGCAACAGATAACTCTTGCGGGCATGAATATAAAATTAAGTGTAAGCATAATAATTGAATTAGAATATTATTGAAGCATGCATAATATCTTATAGAAAATTCAATTTTTAGCAAAACAAGTTTTATACAACTTGATATGAAGCCTGTAGAGGTAGTTGTTATGCAGCAATACTGCTTGCATTTAGCGAGTAAGTTACAAACACTGTGAGCCATAGTGCAAGAGAATCACAACGAATCTTGTAGGTCGCAATGGGTTTGGCTTTATAACTCGCACCCTATATATCACGCCTAATTCGGGAGTACACAAAATGTTTGGCCATTGGTCGTCACAATGTATGTGTGTGGGTTGGTTGGTTATTGGTTATTTAGTATGTGAGTGTTGCCCGCAAGGGGTATCTATTGCATGCAGTTACTTAGAGAGGAGCGACCCCACGGGTTATCACAGTTCAGTACTCCATGCACTTCGTCAGAACACAATACACTTAAACTATATGCAGTCTACACTTTACAAACAAGGACAAACACAGTACACAAACTAGCGTCTCTGGCCCTAGTTAATTGGCGAAAGCTAAGGGAGAAGGAAGGGATTAGCTCAGTGGGAGCACGCTAGACTAGCAACGCGGAAATCCCGAGTTCGAATACAGCATGCTGCCCTTAGATTTTCTCTTCCTAGGAGCCTCTACAACTCACTGTCCGGTGATGAGCATTGTTGTCTGCAGCTAGAGAACACTGTTTGGAGGCTGGCAGTGCATTGAGAAGGCTCGGGTGGGGGCACAATTGATCTTTCAAGTTGCAGTGCGATAATCCCCTACAACAGTCTACATCTAGTATGTGAATGTGATGTTGGTATGTTTTGGTTGTAGTAAAAATTGTAGTATTATGCAATATGAGAATTGCAGTTGAATGAAACTTGTTTAATAATCTGATTTTTGAGAGAAAAAAAAAAATTGATTAAAGTGATTTGTTTATGCTCAGAATTAAATTTCTTATAAGCTTTTTTAAAGGGTCATGTACTAAGTATGTCCTGACATTCAATTACTCCCTACATTTATGGATCCCCTACCGATATCACAATAATAAAAATTCAGGGTTTGAAGAATCTTAAATCATATTACTGCTATATTTTTTTGTTTGTTTGTTTCAGTATCCGAACGTTTTGGGTTTTCTTTTATCCTGCTTTCAATTGTCACTGTTTGGAATCTACCCATTCAGATGACGGTACGCCAATCTACAAAATGTTACAATTATTATACCAGATCATAAGATTAACATATCTAGTTAAATATGTATCTCAAGTCTAATCTACTTTTGACTGAATGAATTTCTTGACTTTTTTTTTTTTATCCTGTAGGATATTTATTTATATTAAGATTGTATATAACTATTTGTGGATAATTTAACATGTAATAATATATTATTTAATATAAAAGTTCTGAGAAGATAATTATAATCTAAATACAACTTTTATTAGTTCCTTTCTTATACTTTATATTGTTATTGCGATCTCAGAAAATATATGAACAAAAAAAAAATTACACATTAATTGGGAACAATAGAAAAAGACAAATTTTGAATAATAAAAAAACTGAAAGCAGAGTTAAATAGTTGTGTAAAATTGTTTGAACTTAAATTTAGATTATTTGAAGATAAATTAAGATCAGTTTAGTATACAAATGTTATAAATTAATTCTTATAATTTCTCAAAGGAATTATCCGAATAAATTAAGTATAAAGTTAATGAAAAAATATGTTAATGAACAGTTAATGATCTTAATTGTTAAAGTGTCAAATATTGATTTTGAAATCAATTAGTTGCTTTTGTTAAAATGTAATTTATTTTTGTAATTTACTAATTAACAACATAATATACTGTAATTATGTAATAAATAGGACGAAATGCTTCCAGAATTTTAAGTGAGTTTAGGAAAAAATATGTATAAATATTGAACTGTTTTGAAATTTTTGTTAATAATAAATTGAGTTTTAATCTGAATACAGGAAAATATTTTTAAATTAAAACATTTGAATTGGTTCCAATAAATGAATGAATACATTATTATTTATTATACAAGGAAGGGGAGGGCAAAACCCTACGCTATCCAAAGCCTCCCTGAGCCCATATAGCTACCCATAAAGAATAACAACTACTGGGTCTGGAAAGTTAGGCCCAGGTTTTACCCATCTAAGTTTCACCACAGACCGAACAAATCTGACGAAAAACCTTGAAAGGACATAGCTTAAGATCCTCTACCGATAATCCTATTCCGGCCGAAGGTCCTAAACCTAATCTCCTCATAGCCCAAACAAGCCGTCATTAGATGCATGGGTGGGTGTTTCCTCCTCCGTCTCACAAACTCTACAAAAGGGTCAGGCATGAGTCCTATTGTATAGAGATGTCTCCTTAAACCACAATGCCCAACCAGAGGAAGCCAAGCAGATGCCTGAGAGAGGTCCGTGAAAGACATCGGATCCCGCTACTCAAAGCTCCGTCCGCACCCCCAATGACCAGTCTAATGGATGAGTGCTGCAAGGTCACACAATTATTATTATTTGTCTGTGGGGAGGGACCAAAGCCTCACTGGGCCCAAATAGCTACCCCAAGAATAACATACCCAAACCGGGTCTAGAACAAATATCTAGGCTTGGGTCTAATCCATGTAAGACTCACCGCAGTCCGAACAAATCGGACAATAACCTTAAGGGGAAATAGCATAAGCTCTTCCTCAGACATCCTGCCTGCACCAAAGGTCCTGAACCTAATCTCCTCACAACCCAGACAATTTGTCATAGGATGGATGGATGTTTCCTCCTCTGTCTCACAGACTCTACAAAATGGATCCGGCATGAGCCCCATTAGGTAGAGATGTTTCCTTAAACCACAATGTCCAGTAAGGAATCCAACCAGATGCCTGAGAGAGCTCCGTGAAAGAAAGCAACGTCTCACTAATGGCCTTGTCCCGGACCCCCGATGAGCATTTTGGACTCATTCTGAAAATCAACTGAGCTCAACCATAAGGATGAATGCTGTGAAGCTGCCCAAGTCTGGAAGCCTGACAGACATGTGCCAGAAAACACACCAACAGCAGGCTCGGGACCAATGAAAGGGAGAGAGGCGCATAATTTGGCAAACCTACCCACCTTTTCATTCCCAAAGATTCCCATATTTTTTCACAATAATGAAAGGAACTCAAAGCTAGCTTATAGTGGAAATTATAATATTCTTTAACTTTTTTCTTATTTTATTTGATGGAATTCTATTCTGTAATTATGTATGCAAACAAACATTAAGATTATTGACATTTTTTATGTTTATAAAACTTATATACCTCAAGGTAAATAAATATTTATTAATGTATTATAATAATTACATATTATTATGTTTGTGTTTGTAAATAAATAAAAAAACTCCGGTGTGAAACACTCACACAACTTTCTCTTACTCCAGTTGGGAACATTTGAACAATTGATTAGGTTTTTCAAAAGTTGTGGTCAAAATCATTATAACATTATTTTTTGTTAAATAACTTATAAATTATTGCAATTTAATAGTAATACATACATAAGGGCACGCCGATTTAAGTAATTCGAAATTATTACCTACTAAAATTTAAACTCGGCATGTCTTTTTAGGAATTAATTTTGATCAATCTTACGGAAACAACAATAAATACGTACTTATTTCAAATATTAGCAAAAATAATACATGTTTATTTTTTTGTCTAATAACTAGGCATAGAGAATAAACATGGAATTTATACTTTTTACTGATAATTGAATTTATTTTAACTTAATAAAATTGAAGTCATTTTTAATGCTAACTGTGCCCTTAAATGTTTAGTTGTTCTGTGTTTTTTTTAAGTTTTGTAGGCTCCTTTTCTTAATTTTTCCGTTTTTGTTTTGATTTCTGTATTTTATTACAAAAATGGCCAGAACTGTTTTTTCTGCGGTATCAAGAGTGAATATTTTTAACACTTTCATATCATGTGGCAGAAAAGCTTGTGAAGCAGAACGACAGTATGCTGAACAATATCCGAATGCGCAGCATCCGAGTCGATTTACAATTGTGCGAATTGTTAGACAATTCCAAATACTGGTTCTATACAATGTAGCCGTCGAAGAGCGTCGAGAAGAGGTTTAAGGACTTATGATCTGGAATTGGATGTTTTACTTTATGCTCGGGAGCATCCACAATCATCCATCCGTCAAATCGGCAGAGTGCTTAATGTAGCTCGAGAAACCGTAAGGTTAATTTTAAAAACATGCGGGATCAGTAATTTTAGAGCGACCTTAGTTCAGGGATTACGTGCTGCAGATCTGGAGCGTCGATTAAATTTTCTGGTAAACATATCTCTTTTACTCGATGATCATCCAGATCTGTTGAACAATATTTTATGGTCTGATGAATCAAAGTTTACCAACAATGACCTTCTTAATCGGTGGAACTTGAGAATATGGGCAGAAGAAAATCCACAAGTTACCTTCGCAAGTTACCACAAGCCATCAGGTTGGTTTTTCTACAAACGTTTGGTGTGGAGTTTTAAGAAACCAACTAATCGGCCCATACTTCTACAGGGAGAACTTAACTGGTGAAAGGTATCTAACTATTTTAAGAGACATTTTGCCAGTTCTGCTTGAAGATGTTCCTCTAAAACGTCGGCTAGATATGTATTTTCAACAAGATGGTTGCCCGGCACATAATGCGAGAGCTGTTCGACGTTACCTGGACAGAAATTTCCATGAGAAGTGGTTAGGAACTCATGGTCCGATCCAATGGCCATCTCGATCTCCGGACTTGACCCCAATGGACTATTTATTGTAGGGATATCTAAAAAATAAAGTGTACAGTAACTTAATCCCGTGGCTTTAGTAGATCTGGAACGTCGAATAACTCTAGCTTGTCTAGATCTTGACTCTGCCACCATAAGTGCTGCTACAAACAGAGCGTGGGAGTCCAGAGCTTTAGCTTGCACAGCTTCTTTAAAAAAAATAAGGCAATTTTGACATTAAACTGAAATTTGTTTTTCATATTTTAAATTACCATAACTTTTGAAAAACCTAACCGATTTAATTTTTTTTTTTTTTTAGCCCATTTATTTGGTTCTAAAAGAGTTGCTTTAAGGTCTCAAGTACTATAAAAATATGCAAAAAAAAATATAATGTTCCAATTAAAAAAAAAAGTTGGATGCTGTATCTCGGGATATTGGGGTTTAAAAATGGATCAATCACTGAAAATAAACTAGACTAAAAATGATTAATACGTGTTTTCTATTTTTTCGAAGTTTGCCCTCTCATGAAAAAAAAGGAGGGAAAAATATCATGTCAAGCATTATTCCAGAAAAATATCTTGGCAAATAAAATGCCAAGAATTATCTTTATAACTTGCGCAAGAAATATAATGTAGAAAAAAGATAAATACATATTTGAATTTTATTAATATATATTAATATAATTAATATATTCATTTATTTCTAGTTTAAAAATGAAGTGTACGCTTTTTTTTTTCAATTACAATGTACATCTAAGTAATTTTTTCTGTTTTTGTGATTTTCTCCATAAAAACACTGACGAATTTTATTAAATTTGATATACTAACTAAAAAGTTTGTCGATTATAATTTTGAAAACTGGAGTAAGAGAAACTTGTGGGAGTGTTTCACACCAGATTTTTTTTATTTTCTAATTAAAAAGTAACTAATTACAATCAGTATATTTGTAGTTATAAACACTGCCACCAGATAGCAACACCTACTGAGAAATCCATTTCATTTATGGTTATATAGTTTGTCACTAGGTATCGCTAATTCTAAAGATTTAGCATTTTAAGCTACTAAAAATGGTTTACATCATAGGATGGCGCTGTGATCGGGTGGCAAATTTTGGAACTACAATTCTGAATATCTAGAAGCTTATGCTTTCTAGTGGCTATTATTTCAACTACTACAAATTCTAGATTAAGTAAGTGCTGTTACCTGGCGGTGAATTCAGAAACATTAATTTTATTCCTTTTTAACTATTTTTCTTTTTTAGTTTCAACTAAAACGTAAAATTTGAATTTTTTTTGTTTGTTTTATAAGAATGCAGTCCTAATTTTTCAGTATAAATTTCATCTACAACAATTACATTCTTAAAGCAGTTAGAAAAGAGCTAATAGGTATAAACTTTATACTTGTTCCTTAGCTCTATCTTTTTTTATATCTTTTGTTAATTATTCTATTATTTGTTAAAGAGGGCTAATTATGACTCTAAAATTAATTAAGTTATTTTCTCTCTTATTAGGTTACATGTATTTATTATATTTAATACCGATTTAACATATTCTTCCAAATAATTGTTAAGGGTGTTCTATCCCGAGACTTAAATTGTCCTGCAAATTAATTGCCGTCACAAGCATTGCTACTGGATTGATAAGGAGTTTGCTATCATAGCAATCTTATTTAGGTAAGTAATATAATCCTCACATCCTTTATTATCTGTTATACATGTCCACTAACCGTTTATTTGCAAATGGATTATACAATAAAGGAATGAAGGGTGATTGTTTTATACCAGATTTCTTTTTCCTAAATCGCGGCAGTAGAATAAATAAATTTAGGGATGTCCAATCTAGACTATGAGGCAGACTTTGTCAACAGAGCATCATTTTGATTAGGAACAAAATTTTTTTCTTGTTTGTCTGAAAAGTTTTATTTTCGAGACTTCATCAGTCATCAGTTATTTTAGTGGTACTTTAGAGAAAAACATATTGCTAATCAGTTATTTTAGTGATACTTTAGAGAAAAGCATATTGCGATTGATCCTTCAGAAAAATGTGGCAATTTAAGTGATAAGAATTCATATGTATAGATAGTATTTAACGTTTAAAGAAAATCTTGCAGCTAATTTCGAGAAAATCACGAAAAAGTGGGAAAAAAAATTCAGTAAATTCGCACGAATGGATTTTACGATCTGTGCAATCCAAAAAGTAAATTCTGGCAAATTGAATTAATTAACTGGTTTTGTTCTTAACTTGTTTGCAAAGTTAAGCCTTTGCACTTCTATGGCTAGTTACAGCGCTCGCTCTAGCGGTTACGTCGCCCCGGACAAAAATACAAATCGCCGCCCCTTCATATATATATATATATACTACCGATCAGAAGTTTGGGATCAGTAAAAAAATTTTGTTATTTACTAAAATTCATTAAAGAAAAATATAGTTACATTGTAATAAGAATTTTCCAGTAACGTGATTTATGCAAAATACCTCCTCCATTTAAATGGCACTTTTAAAATAAATATTTTATTAACATAATATACCTCGAAGGATACCTGTATACGACCGGAGCCATTCTGCGGTTGCCCAGGAGCCTCATTCACGCTTCTATCAAGGAATGCGTAGAAGACCAGCATCTACGATGGTGGGAAATAACGCCAGGGCAGAGACAGGCTAAATTCTTTGTTAAGACATTTACCTTCATTCACCAGGGATCTACTGAGCCATAGCCGGAGAGATATAAGGATAATAGTTGGGCTACTAACAGGGCATTGCAGGCGGCTGAATAGGCACATACACCATTTACTACTAGCAGACAACGTGTTATGCCGTTTCTGCAGGGTCGAGGAGGAAACCACGGCACACGTTCTTTGTGTGTGTGCCGGCCTGGCGAGGACAAGGTTTCTTCAAGTGGGGCCTAGCGATCCCGAAGCCATGAGCTTCATGACGGAGCCACTTTCAGCTTTGCTAGGCCTGATTAAGAGGGCGAAGTTGAGGGATGTCATACCCAGGGGATACACAATAGACCTCTCAATGAAGGTGGTATAGAATGAGGCGTGGCCCTCCCTCATCCAATCCAACATAATATACACTTGCCCTTTGAGAAACAATTTACCTCTTGGATTTGTTAGTAATTCACAGAGAAAAATTTCTTCAAATTATTGATTCTGTTTATAGATTAGGACTTTGATTGTTTGTCAACAAATCATTATTTACTTACGAGTACATCAAATTGCAACGTTAACTTTTCCTCTTTTGACTTAATATAAAATGGGCAAAATTAAAGAACTGAATGTTGCTACCAGAAGTGCCATTTAAACTTTACATAAAATAGGGAAATCAGAACGAAAAATAACGGCTGAACCTAAAATTTCAAAAAATGGTGTTCACCGTGCTAACAAACGGTTTAAAAAATATGGTGATCGTGTAGATTTACAACGCTCCCGAAGACCAAAATCAACAACCACAGGTGAGGATAAGTTCATTATTTTATGAAGTAAAAGAAACAGACGACTCACAGTTCCAAAAATCAGAGGGGAAGTTATTAAAACAAGTTCATGGCTAATTTCTGTCTCAACTGTTCAAAGGCGACTTCGTCAAGCGAACTTAATGTGAAGAATTGCAACGCTGAAACCATTATTAAACGTGCAAACAAGAGGAAACGTTCAGAGTGGGCTTGAAATACCAAGACTTCATTGTAAAAGGTTGGAATCATTCAGCTCAGAAAAACTACTACCCTCCGTTATGTACAGAGAGGACTCGGTCATGGTTTGGGGATGTTTTTCAGGCTATGGAATAGGTGATCTCGTCCTATTGACGGGATAATGAAAAAAAAGTTATAAAAGCATTTTAGAAAATCACGTCTTACCCTGCGATCAGCGATTGATTGAGGAAAAAATCATTATGCAACAGGATGTGACCGATCCTAAACATACTTCCAAATTATGTAGACAATACCTTAAGGAAAAAGAAGATGAAAAATATGTGTCAATCTGGTCTGGCCTCGCAATCCACGGTCTTGAACCCAATAGAACTTTTGTGGTATGAGCTAGATGGAAAAGTTCGTATCAAGTGCCCTATTTCTCCAAATGCTCTGTGGCAGATGGTGTATAGTGTGTGGAGTAATATTGAATTCGAAACAATCAATAAACTGATTGAGAGAATGCCTAGAATTATAAGAGAAGTAATTAAGCGGAGAGGTGGTCACTTTGATGAAAAAGCTGTTTAGTCGAAATTTATTTTTGGGAAAGATTTACACTTTTGTAATGAATTTTTTTATGGCTTTTATGATTGTATGTAGATTAAATATAATATTTATGAATTACTGACATTTTATTTCATTCATAACAAATCATTAAATTAACAAAAATAAATATAATACATCAGAGACATTTTCCGTGGTAGCCTGCTTCATTTTGTGGTCATCGACCGGTTTCGGGCGTTCGCCCATCTTCAGGATGCGTTTTTTTCAGACAGTGTGACAGCACAGACTTGTACAGAGCAAACTTTGTTTTCACACTGACTGGTTTTTAACTGTATTTAAAAACTAAACTCTTAAACTAGGTCAAGGGGTATGGTCAGCTGGGTGGAAAACACGTGTTTGGGTTGTTAAAGGGCAAATTTTCCTTACAATGGACATAACACGTGGGGGTCTAATTTTTAAACTCTGTTGATGGAGGGAGATTTTTCTTTACAATTACCTAACCAAAATAAAATATAAAATAAATTAAAATTAAATTAAATAACGATTTAAACTAACATCATTTAAAATTAAGTGATTTTTATAATTAAGTTTTTTATAACTATGCATTCCATTCATTATTTCACACAACATTCACATCCTCGCAAGCATGTATACCTAAATATCTTTCTTATATAATTAAGCTTTTTTTTATTATGCATTCCACTCAACATATCACCTTTTTAGACACAACATTCACATACATCATCCAAATACGCACACTTCTTTTTTTAATATATATATGACTAGTAAATTTAAGTATATATAAGTTGTAGATTTAAAACTAAACCTGAAACTAAAATCCTGTAAGAACTATTTGTTGCCTGTGTAATGTTTGCACTGGTAATTGCGTTTCTGTTGCTATTGTGGGAAGAGTGTTTTTAATAATGGTTCACTGGCAAATTTTGTCAGTTCGTTTATTAAGTTTTGTGTCTTGTGTTTATATATTTCGAGTTGTTTTACTATGTCAAGTCGTCGTCCTTCCAGTGTGGCCAGAATGTATTAGCTTCATAGTAGTCGTGATGTCATCGAGTTTGTGTTTGTTAGTGTTTAGGTGGTTGGCATAATTTGAGTCAACTTTGTTGTATTTGTATCATCTGATATGTTCGGTAAATCGTTCCTTGATTTTTCTGCCGGTCTGCCCCACGTAAATGTTGTCACAGTCCGGGCATTTCAACTCGTAAACCCCACTGCTGTCATACACGTCAGTGAACTCTGTACGAGTGCGGATTTTGTTGCCTAATTTGTTGCAGTCCATACTTTTTACCAGCAGTGTATATATTTTTTAAGCAACTCTATGCATGTTCAAACACAAGCTGAAGCAGCACTCAGTTTGCGTGCTAATGCTATTCAGTTCAGAGAAGTATATGCTTGTTCAAACATCGTCCTTTACAAATTCTGCAATAATTTTTTAATAATAAAGTAAATATTTTTAGCTTTAAGACCATAAACAATATAAATACGCTACGCATTATAAATTTTTAGCGAACGAAAAAAATCGATTAGTGAAATTTGAGTATTTAACACAAAAATATTTTTCCCACACTTACAGCCAAAATGGAGCCACGGACAAATGTCCGGGTTGCCCGCCCCTAGAGCGGGCTCTGTATTACATTGAAAGGAAGCGATTTTTTTTTACACTCACGTTGCAGTCAGCATGTTACTTTAGAGGTACATGGATTTTAGTGAACTTGAATCTATAAAAGATAATGAAGTTGTACAACGAGATTGTGTAACCTTCCATTGTGGGTTTACCAAATTAAATTGCGGTAACCACATTTTATTCCCTTCTTTAGGGAACCTTTGATTATGTGACCATCGGAAAGTAGTAACTAATACTGAAAATGCGTTGTGGTTATTTATTCTTTTATAAGTGTTATGATTTTCCTGGGTGTGTTAAGGGAATGGACCACTTTACAGCCTTATTTTCTTTTTTTTATTATAAATTATACATTTAGTTTCTTCTAACGTTTCGGCATTTCACATGCCATTATCATAGATAGAATTTAACAATGTTTATATCTGAAATTTTTACAAATTGCATAAAGATTATAATTATATAGAGAAATTGTATATTTAATTGAATATTTGTTGTCCACAAATTATAAATACCAACCTTTTATTATTTTTGCATTCTGATAATGTAGCGTTGTGGTTGAGTGTTTATGATATATAAATCAGCTGGAAGATATTTCCCTTGTTTTTGTATAAAATATATGTCGAGTTAAGTAACAGTGTGTTACTTGTCAAATTATTCCTGTGTGATTGTTGTTAATCTGCGTCAGTATTTGTTGAGGGCATTATATAATATACGAATAACAAGCAAATATTAAAAATTCCCTCAACAAATACCGTCTTACAGGAATAATTTGACAAGTAACACACTATTACTTAACTCGACATATATTTTATATAAAAACAAGAAAAATATCTTCCAGCTGATGTACATATATATATATCATAAACACTCAACCAACAACAACGCCACATTATCAGCGGAGACATTTTCCGTGGTAGCCTGCTTCATTTTGTGGTCATCGACCAGTTTTTCGGGCGTTCGCCCATCTTCAGGATGTGTTTTTCAGACAGTGTGACAACACAGACTTGCACAGAGCAAACTTAGTTTACACACTCTGTGTTGTCTACTAAGTTCTGCTACTAAGTCTACTAGGAGTGTGTAAACTAAGTTTGCTCTGTGCAAGTCTGTGTTGTCCCATTGTCTGAAAAACGCATCCTAAAGATGGGCGAACGCCCGAAAAACCGGTCGATGACCAACAGAATGAAGCAGGCTACCACGGAAAATGTCTCTGATGCTTTCCAGCCCTGCGGAACCAACCACCACAACAACTACATTATCAGAATGCAAAATATAATATAAGGTTGGTATTTATAAGTTGATCTTAAGAAAAAAAATTAATATATTAAATAATTTTTGCGTTTTAAACTCACTTAATGTCAACCCCTTGAAATCAAAAGTTTTAATTTTTCGTAAAGGTCGAGCAAGTCAATCGAAAAGAGTCTTTTTTCTACGGTGAGGAGGAGCTTCAGTTGGTAGATAAATTTAATTATTTAGGACTAGAGTTTAGTAAATCTTCCTTATTTGCTGAGGTTGCAAGCTGCTCAATTAGTAAAATGAATATAGCTGTTGGGACTGTTTATAGTATTCTTTGTAGCACTAAATGTGAAAGCTGGGATTCAACAGTTAAATTGTTTAATGCTATTGCCCGCAGTATTTTATTATATGGTGCGGCAATTTGGAGCTTGAGATATGTCAATATTTTAGAAAGAGCTCAGATTAACTAATTATGCTAAAAAAGTTCTGCGGTTAAGACAATCTTTATGTCCATAATTTTTTTTTCATTTGTTACTTTTTTCAAATATTTCTAAAATAATTTTAGTTTTTCTCTCACTCTTTTCAAATATATGATTTTGAAGATTTATTGTTCATATTTTATGCTATTTCATATTTCATGTTATAATTTTGAGAGACATTTTCATTTGGTTTTATTGTATTTATTTTTTTTTTAATAATAAGCAGATTGGTTGCTATTTCATTTTATTTTATTATTTTATATTTATATTTTGGTGTTCGTTACGACCGTTGTATTCAATGTTGAAAATGGATTTTGAGGTTCGGTCAAACACAAGAACTCTTTTTTGAATTTCTACCGACGTTTCGGCAAATTTATTGCCTTCTTCAGGGTCTGTACAAAGGTTGAAATACATATCAAAACCAAGGACTAACAGAAAATATGAACTTAAACTAAATATTACCAGAATAAAAAATTTTAAAGTAAACAATATAAAATAAACTAAGTACAAAATATGATATATATAGAGTACAATTAAATTTATTTTACATTATTGTAGACCGATCAATATTAAACTAAATCGCAACTATTAAATAATACTAATAAAAAAATATTAAATATATATATATATGTGTGTGGCATATATGAGTACAGTATGAAAATAAATTGGGAAATGTACTTACAAAAATTTTTTAGTGAGAATTCCAGTAGTAATTAATAATCTAGTATAACCTGTGACATATCATCACCAAGTGTTACGGACATTGGATGGGTCAAGGTTTATAAAGGGCTAGGAGAGGGGATGGGAAAACCGTGTCTTAGTCTGTATGTTGTTTTGGAAATTCCAGGAGATTGTTATAGCTGAGGGATAGGTTTTTGGTGTCTGTTCTAAAATTAATAGAAAATTTATCTTTTTTAATATGAATCATTTCCAATATATTTCTTTTTTTATTATTATTATTATTATTATTGATGGAGAGAATTTAGGTGTTTTCTATGTCAAATTCGTGTTTGTATTGTATGCAGTGTTTCGTTAGTGCTGTAGTCGTGTCTGTCGGTTTTTTAGTTTTACAGTCGTATTTATGTTGGTACAGTCTATTTTTTAAATATTGAGATGTTTGTCCTATGTACGTAGCTGGGCATTGTAAACAATTTATTTTATAAATTATATCTGATAATAAAGTTGTGGGTGTGGGGTCTTTTAGTTTAGAAAAGAGTTTTTTTAGAGGATTGGAGTTTTTGTGGGCAATGGAAAGGTTATATTTCTTGAAAATTTTAGCTATTTTTTCTGATAGACCTTCTATGTATGGGATAGATATATAGGATATTGGAAGTTGTTGTGTTGGCGTAGAAGGAGTCAGGTTGAACACATTATCTGTGGATGGTTGATATAATATTTTTTTTATAATATGGACGGGATAGCCATTATTTTTAAAAATCTTTGATAATTTTAACTTGTTTTCATCATGGAAACAAGGATGGCTAAGATGAAGTACACAAGTTAGTAAGACTAAGTTAGTCCTTGTTTTTGATATGTATTTCAACCTTTGTACAGACCATGAAGAAGGCAATAAATTTGCCGAAACGTCGGTAGAAATTTAAAAAAAGAGTTCTTGTGTTTGACCGAACCTCAAAATCCATTTTCAACATTTATATTTATAGTTGTACAACTCACCTCTTTGTATGGGTTATATAACCTAAACAAATAAATTTTATGTCTATGTCTTATAATTTGTGGACAACAAATATTCAATTAAATATACAATTTCTCTATATAATTATAAATCTTTATGCAATTTGTAAAAATTTCAGATATAAACATTGTTAAATTCTATGATAATGGCAAAACGTTAGAAGAAATTAAATGTATAATTTATAACAGGGTTTGAAATCGATAATTATTTTTTCCAACAAATCATCAAATAATAATTATTTTTGGTCAATAAATTTAAAAATCATGCCTGATTTATTAATAAAAATAAAATCAATTTTTGAGTTTTTTTTATTCCATTAAAAATAACGATCATTCTCTGAGCGATTCTTTCTTCAATTAAAAATAATGATTAATTCTTGATCGAAAAAATTTCACTCAAAAAATAAAAATCAGACAAATTAAAATAAAATATGCTTGTTTCTCACTATTTGCTATGAAAATGTAAATAAGTGAATATTTTTAGTGAATTCTTAGTGAATTAGCTTTGATTGTGCATGCCGTTCCTGCAACACAGGTTACTGTTGAAAGAGCCTTTTCAGCTCTGAAGTACATCCTCAGTGATTTGCGCTCCAGGCTGACAGCAGATCACATGCAAAAGGTACTAATTTTGAAGCTAAACTCTTCCTGTTCAAAGTAGTGTGCATCAACATTTATTTTTGATTGAGGTTTTTATCAGAAGCAATTTTTTTTTTATAATAAAAGCTAAAAGGTTTCATTTTTATTTACTATTATTAGATATTTTAATTCTTTCTGTTTTTTTTTTGTTTCTTTACATTGTATATTTCCAAAATAAATTATCTTTCTATAAGCAGTCGTTAATGATTTCCAACATTTCTATTGAAAAAAAAAGTAAATTTTGTCAACCAAAGTTTCTATTTCTGATTTTAAAAAATATTGCTCACAAATGATCATTATTATTGAATGAAAAGATTTTGCTCAGAAATATTGATCAAGTTATGATTTTTTAAGCTGTTGATCACAAATAAAAATCACTCTTGATAAAAATCATAAAATGATTTTTAAAATTGCCAGATAAAAATTTTGATCAGATTTGATTTTTATTTGTTTATTTTTAATTATCGATTTGAAACCCTGATTTATAATAAAAAAAAGAAAATGGTGCTGTAAAGTGGTTCATTCCCTTTAACATATCCAGGAAAAGTAGTAATTAATGTTATGCAGAAATTATTTTTCCTGCATCAACAGGAAAGAAAGAAAATAGAAATTAACACAGGTAAATATAAGTTAAAAAAGATTTCTATTTTTGCATTAAAGAAAGTTTAAAACTTTCATTTCAAAATAGAAAGGTTTGTTATTTTATATATAAAAAAAGAAAAAAAGTTTACAGTTTACACTGATTACAAATAAATTTTCATAAATTATATCAGCACATCAAGATTTCCTATATATAAATATTCAGTTTTACTTTTTTTTTTTTTTTTTTTTTTTTACCCCCAAAATTATGCAAAGGTCTATACATTTATAGATACAAATCTAGAATTATTAATAATAATAATAAGAATAATAATTTTGTTTTTTGAAACTATAGTTCTTAAGTTATTTTTAAATTTGAAACTTAGAACTGAATTCAAGTACAGTCCTTCTGATATAGAGAATATTAAAAAAAAAAAAAAATATCCCCCCCGCCCCCCAAAAATGGTGACTGGTTCTAATTATTTCGTATACCCAGTGCTTGTTCTAATTCAGCTCTTTTCTGTTGCACTTTAGTGTAGAAATATCTACAGACTGCTTCAGGTGCCCAATTTTGATAATAAAATTCAGCACGTCTTTCTTCTTCTGGATTGCCAACAACATCAGTCATTGTCTGCAATTTTTGGAAAGTTAATAAATATAAATTTTGATTAAATTTAAATGAAATAATATTTATCATTTTTATTTTTATTTTTATCGTTTACCTTAAGATCTCTAGTTTGTGAAACAATCCATTTATTAATAAATTGTTGAGGATCTTTAGCAAAACTGAGAAAGAATTCCCTATTTGTTTTCAACTGATTTATCGTCTCTACAGTTTCATGAATTTTATTATCCAAACTCTGTGGGAAAAAAAAAAGAAAAGAAAAAGGAGTAAATTAATAAAATAAATCGCCTGGGGTGTTGTTTGTATGTGGTTTTTTATAACTGCGAATATAGTTGTGCAATTTGAAGGTAATGTTATTTGGTTGTTCATAATGGAAAATACAGAGCAAATTCTCTGTGCAAGTCTTTGTTATCACACTGTGTGAAAAACCGCATCCTGAAGATGGGCGAACGCGCCCGAAACCGGTCGATGACCAACAAAATGAAGCAGGCTACCACGGAAAATGTCTCTGATGCTTTCCAGCTCTGCGGAACCAACCACCACAACGAAAATAAACAAGATACTTTTTCTTCGCGAGCCAAATTATTATTATTAATGAAGGGTGCCTGAAGCCGCGAGGCCTAAGTCAATATGGCTTTTCCTGCTTCTAGAAGCAGGGAGAAGAAAAAAAAACACTCCTAAGAAGCTACCCTCAGCATCCCCCTATCCTTATCTCCAACACCCGATGACTCCCCTGAGAATATTGCCCTCCTAAATTCTGGCGAAACGGAAACACTCACCTACTAATAATAAACTTTTCTGTCTCACGATCGTATCCTGATTTTTAATTAATGGAGTTATAATCAATAACAAAAGATTAAGAAAGGGGGAATGATTGTCCTTGATGGTGAGGAATTGTCTTGTCACACGCCTCCTGCGTTTGCAAAGAAAAAGATCCGAGAGTACGAGATTGGGAAGTGGCTGTCGATTCGATGGCTGGAACTATCCCAAACCGTAACACAATATTTCGCGGGCCATGGGGAGTTCAATTATAAGCTCTATGAGCTGGGTTTGAAAGATTCTCCGAATCCATATAGAATTCATGCTGAAAAGATGGGGAGAGAACTGGCCGGGAGATTGTAAAGAACTAATGAAAAGTGCCATAAAGTTTAAAAACTTTGCTGAGTTTGCTCGCGAATTAGGGTAATGCGAAGGGACTAGACGGATATGTAAGAGGTCCGCCTCTCCACGTGCCAGGGATGGTAACTTGCCTACTATGTAGGCAAGGCTAAGTGACCATAGGCACCGGTTTTGATGCTATGCGCTGGTTACGATGGCCGGAAGTGTGCTCTAATTTTGATTTTTGAAAACAACAGATTCAGATAAGTTTCTTCATTCATTCGGAGATAATATATTTTCAACTCATTCAATAAGAATACGTGTTTTCAACAACTAGTCTTTATAATGCATGCCACGTATCTTCATTTGCGTTGTTTGTTTTTTTAAGAGGGAGAAAAACAGCCAAAACAACTGCATCGTCGTCGTACAAACTGGACACATTCCAAGTAGAAACTGGCGCTGTTCAAGCATATTTGTGCATTCGGAGGCGAAGAAAAATTCTACAAAATGAATGATCATATATGCAAATACGTGCGTAGGCCACCACCACCTTGAAGTACCTATTTTTTTCATCAACCGTGAGATTAAGGGAAATAGCAGCACTGCTTTATTAAACATATTTATGAAAATTAAATTTGCTATCAAATCTCTTAGTACTGTTCTTAAGCTTTGATAAAAAACAAAAATCTATCAATTCAAATTTAATAGCTGCAAAGATAAGTAATTTTCATTTTCTCTCTTAAGACGTAACATAATTAAACATAAAAAAATAATGTATTAAATAAAAAATGTATTAACCTGTATTTCCTGCTGGCTAGCCGTTGATAATAAGAAATTATTCATCTGGGTTTTCAATGTATCATCTACTTCCACATCAATGTCATAACATGAAGTTTGTTTCTGATCAGCGCCTTCGACACTGAAATAAAGAAATTTCCTTAATAATGGAAATCTCATTACCAGGAGATTCCTAATGTATTATTATGACTACTATCTGATCTTTTATATCTCTGGATTCTGAACATTCATTTGTGTTTTTCCGAGTTTAATTAGCGAAAAAACAAGTTAGGTTTAAGTAGATTTTTTTACATCCCAATTTCATTGCATCCAAGCAGTGATTTTTTTTGTAATATTTTTTTTTATATTTATTTAGGTCACATTGATTAAAAAGAAGCCATTTTAGGTTATCAGGAATAATTTCTGAAAATCGTCATCTCTACGTTCCTCAAGGTTTGTATGGTGGCTAAACAATGTAGAAAGAATATCAATAAAAGATAAAATAAAAAATATCATATGGGCTATTCAAACCGGATATATTTTTTTCTTTTTAGTTACTTATGGTGTGGAATAAGTGACCATGAAAGTACCACGTTATTTCACTGATGAATTGTCGGATAATCTTACGAAGGTCTCCATCTTCAAATTTCTCATTTTGTTGAATTTAGAAGGAAATTATTTGTCTTAAAGATGCGAAAGCTAAAAATTATATTCTATATAATACTAAACAAATTTTTAATGAGGTGTATGAAAAACTAAGATAATGTAAAATACAATTAATTTATAGGGAAGCTCTGCTCTGATAGCAATGATTTGTAGCTTCGAAGTATTGATCGTATTTCTCATAAATGGTTGGCGAACAAGTGATTGCTATTATAAATCTCAATGGCACTTGTTATAATTTTTTATGGCATATAACTTCATTTCTATATCAAAATCTGCGCTTTTTCTGTTTTTGTTAGGTTTGTTATTTCATGGAATCATGATTCTTGCGAAGAAGAAATCATGTCTGTATAAATAAAATTGATTGTTTAAAGATGTTTAATTTAAACAAACAATGATGGTAAACAATGTGTTTTAAGCATTAATATCAAGCAGGAAATGAAGTTAAAAAAAAATATATATATATATAAAAATAGGACTCTTCAAATAGAACTTTCCAAACATAAACACAATTTAAAAATGGAAGTCCTGTTGAAGTGTTACCTGTACCTGATGGTATGATTGATGACAATTGGATCAGGTGGATGTAAAAGCGGATTCAAACGTTGTGGTATTTCAGCAAATTTCATTTTAGCACAACCAAATATTTGTTCAAGATATTTATCACAATTAATAAATTCTCTTTCATGGGCATCCTACAATACATAAAAAAAATATTATTTACTTTATTCATTAACAAAAAAAAAAATTAATATAAAAAATTAAAAATCATTTTTCTTTCATTATAATTAATCACTATTAATTTCAAATAATAATATTACAAAAAATACCTGTAATTTATGCGTTTTTATATACTGCCATAAAGCGCATATTATAACTGGCCTAGTCTGTGTATGTACACCTAAAAGCCTAGCCAATCTAGGATCTAGTTTAAACTGTAGCGGTTGATAGTCTAACAGCAGCAGAATTGTACATCGTACATTTTTATCTCCAGGTCTTTTAACCTTTCAACAAAATATAAGTGCGTGATAAATTAGCTATTGAACTAAGAGATATCCTGTTTGGGGGGAAAAAACTCTCGTTGTGACGCCACAACTGTGTTGGGGGCGTTAATTCAATAAATATTGATTTGGATAGTTGTTTTTTTTTTTTTTTCCTTTAAGAGCGATTTTTGCGAATTCTAATTAATTAAATGTCAACTTTTTACCATATAAATAATGTTTGGTCATTCAGAGCATAGTATTTTTTAATGTAAATAACCAATTTTTTGAAATGCTCCAAAAATCGGAGCTAACTTTCACGGTATTTTATTAAAGCATAAAAATCCTAAAGAAAACACATTTTTTTCCCCCTACATACAATATTTGCATTCTTCTCTTTCATTTACAAAAAATTATGATTGAATTACAAAAATAAATAAATAGAAGACGGGTTTTTTTGGGGGGGGACAAGTTGGTGATATGTAAAATTATACCCTGGTTAGGTTTAACTAGCCGAATTTCTTTCTTTCGCAAAAAAAAAAACTCTCAATTGGTTTTCAAATCGTCTGGCCATAAAATTTTAATGAGATATTTATATGGCAGTGGACAAAGAAGTTTAAAAAAAAAAAAGAATTCTTTGTTGCTCTTCGTTGCGGATACCATCGGTAACCTTCTTCAGGAACTCGGCAAAATTTATTGAAGAAAAAGTACATTAAATGAAGTAATAGTACATAGATTTATAACAAATAAAAGAAAAATTTAAATTAAAGAAATATTAACAGAATAGATTGAGCATAAGATATTACAAAACAAGAAACTATAACAAAGAAGTGACAATTAATTAAATAAAATAATATTAACAATAAGAGAAAATAAAGCAGATAAATAAAAAAGATAAAAATTTCTATTCTACTCTAAAGAAAGACACAAATGGTATCCGAAATGTAGAGCAAAAATAATTCCTTTTTCTTTAAAAACTTCTTTGGCCATTGCCATAGAAATCTCATATTAAAACTCTAAATATTTTATTTATTGTATGGTTTATAAGAAAGCTTATAGAACGATTACCTCAGTTACCATACTAATAAAAAAAGTTCCACACTTCAATCAAGACAGAAAACACAAGTTCTTTAACTAAGAAAATTAAAGAAAATACCTGAAATCCATCAGTTTCTTGTGTAGTTGGCGTTCTATGCCATTCAACAAGATGATTGTCCGGTCCATATAGATCTTTGTCCAATTCTATCACCAAACTTTTGAAGAATGATGAAAATTTCCGTTTAACCTGTAAAGGTGGCAACTATCGCACAAGGCGTATTAGGGAAAGATTTCTATTTCGTTAAGAATGTTTGTTCCAAATTATTCTTGTTACTATAACTAATTTCATTGCATTCCAATGAATGCTGATCATTTGCTTACTTCTTTTTTTAAAAAAAATTTCTTTGCAATATTTTAATCAAGAAAGTAAATATAACAAACTTAGTAAATTCGTATAACAAGATGATACTGACTATGTTCTAAAACTACCTTTAGAACAAACATTCTTAACAAAATTAAGTACCTAATTTTGCACTGTTTCATTATATATTACGTCTATTAATTCATTATTTATATAATTTATTGTTCATCTTATCAGAAATTTCATCCGTCCTTACGCTTCCCATCTTTGTTATAAGTTTACCACTCTAGGATGTTCATCTATCTTCAGAGTATTTCGTTAAGATACGGGTAGTTTATTGAAATTATGAAAGTAAGATAGACGCATGAAGAGAGCCTCATTCTACCACAACCTACTCTAAGAGGTCTATTGTGGACCTTCAAAGGTTATCGTACGTCCTCCAGCTTCGACCCCAGACTGAGATTTGGAGTCGTCCTTGTATCAAATTGAGTTATCGAGCACAGGAAGGCCACTATCCGATTCTGCCCGGTATTGTGATACACAAATTTCTGTCGAAAATGTACCTGGGATTCATTCTATCAGCTGGCATACCAAGCAAATGGTCGGCCACCATCGTGGTTGATTAAGTATTGGTTTCCTCAATCAACCTCTCATTGGCCGATGCTGGTCTAGAGGTGATAGGTGGCGGCCCTTGAAGGAACCTATGAATTCGCCTTGACCGAGAATATGTTAGTGGTGGTTTCAATAAGATAGTGGACATCCGAAACAGGGCAATTATAAGAAAAAGAAGTATGTACGTAGTAGGTATATAGCAATTATAATTTCTTAATATTATATTTTTTTAAATAAGTTCCTCTGCGGATTCCAACTCAACATTGTTTTTTCATAGAAAGAAGAAATTGTTCTGGAAAATGAAAAAAATACACGATGTCCTTTTGGGGAAGAAAGTTTTGTTCTAGTTCTAATTAATCAAGGAGTTTAAAAAAAATAAATAAAATTAATATTTTGAAACAAATAATAGAAGAATATTTTATAATTATATTATATATTACTCCTCACTAAAGGTTTACCTTATTTGGATCGTTCTTTGTATCTTCAAGTAATCGTCCTTCAACTCTCAGTTCCCAGGAAGCTACACTTCCTTCTTCACTTTCTGTAGCTTCTTTGGCCGGATAGAACGTGTTAGAAATGAATATCCTTAATTTCCGCTTCTGTTTCATGGGACGTTTTAATGCCTCCTGAATGAATATATGAATATTATTTTAAAAATTCAATTTTATCCCTTTACTGTTAAATTATGATTTACGAAAAGCTAAGTCAAGTAAATTTAGTATTATGTGCTATGGGTAATAGTAATTAATCAAACTATTTTTTTGTTTTTTAAATTTTCTCTCCCTAAGATGATCTTAGAACTTTTTGGATCTTTATTCGGGCTGATTTTATCTACCTTTTCGTCAATGAGCAAGTTTCTTTCAAGTTTTAATCTAAGTAAAGATTTTAACATTTGATATTCACTCTAAAACGAAAAACTCTTTCTCCTTTATTCTTTTGTTATATTTTTATCGCGACAGCATCCCATGAGCAGTACCTAATTGGAATAATACCAATGACCAATAAATTACTATATAATTCATACCACCATACTAAAACCTTAAAATATGATCTAAATAAGAAAAATAAAATTTCTTCCAAAACCCATAACACAAGCTAAAATATTTTCTTCGGCATTACTCCCCACAAGTGCCTTCTGGTACTGATAGAGACTTAAGAGGCCAACAACCGAAGAACGACCTGATTTTGGCTCATCTGATTGTCTAATAAATGTAGCGGGTGCCAGGATGGTGAGGTGAAACCGTAGACGATGCATATATTGCATGGTCGGGCCAGTGACCATTCCAGGCCTTTAAGTAGGGGACTTGTCCTTCTACAAAATGGTACCACGGTACTCCTGAGCCCGGCGGAGTTTTGTCTCCGCGCTCACGAGTTGAGGAAACGTTTCGTGGTGGACGAGATTATGCAGTGCTGATAGCAGTGTCCCTGTTCTAGTTGAGAGGTAGCTGGTTTGCGGGTCTGGATACGCCAAGTCATGTACTTGCTCTCTTCGAACACATGTCTAATAAATATCTTAGAAGACAGCGAATCACAATTTCTTCGAATATTCTGGCCAGGATGTTGTAGTAGCAAATGGGAGATAATGTTATTTGGTTAATTAAAAATCAAGTTATTAATAATATTCATTAACTCACCTGAATATCCAATCTCTTTCTCATTATTGTTGAGTCCAGTTTTCTTTCAAAAGCCAACAGATCCATGTATGCTTGTGATTCAGGTACCAGATGTCTGACCTTCTGTGGTAGTATCTTGTCAGCCAAACGCTTCTTTTTCTTACTGCTGCCGGCAGCCACCGAAGACGGTGTCACCAAGTCACCACTGTGTCTCAGAAGTGTGTGTGTGACGGTGCAACCGTTGTAAGGTGCGTTCAGTGTAGCCAACCCGACACCGCACAGAGGGATAAGGACAACAACAAGAGGAAAAGATACCCACCCGGCTGTTAGTCTTGTAGCAGTGTGAGTGTGAGTAAATTATTTAAGGTTTATTTATTTTATAACAAACATAACAACAAAGCAAAAAACATAAAATCAAGAATATCATGCAGGAGAAATAGCAAATAATCAAGCTGTTTTAGTAACTAATACACAAAAAAAAGGAGATATACTCAGATAGGAAGGATACACAAGACAGAATATAGGAGAAGATTATTTATTAATATTTAAATAATTATTACAGCTCAAACAAATAATTTTACTAACCACCGATATTTTTTTTTTTGTTTACTAGAATTAGCTTTATTCACTAATAGGTTAGGAAATGCAGCAACCAATCAAACAAATGCTACAATGTTTAACGGAAGTTTTTTTTTTAATTTAAAAATAAAAGTTTTTATTTATATTTTTTAGTAGGTTTCGTCGTTATACGAAGAAAGTTTTGTATGATCATAAACAATTGGGATATACTGAAGAATTTAAGTTTGGTTAGGGATTTTTTTTTCATCAGAATTATTACGAAAACATTTTCTGCCGAACAGATATCAAAATGCGCTTTTTGCATACATTTTAGATGGTGGCGAACTTTATAAATATCTGAAATAATTTACCGAAAAAAAAGGCAGACGTGAAACACTCACATGACTTTCACTTATGACCATTTTCAATATTCTAAACATTCTTTCATAATATCACAATATAATTAATAATTTTTTCCAAGCTTAAATGTTTCACTAAACGATTAATTGCCTCTTAATATTGAAATAAAAGTTTTGTGAGCAATCTAAAATCATGGCTCCCTAAGAATTCTCTGAACTCAATTTTTCTGGAAAATTGAAAAGAAAGTCGTTATATTATTTCGTTTTTAAATATCTAAAGAAACCGTTGACAACAAGGCCATTCGGTTTCTTGCTGCCCAATGAAGTTTTGCCAAAGCGGCATCAATGGAATAATTGTGTTTGGAAAATAATACTTCCAACATTTCATTGTGTAAAATTACATCATCGTTATTACAATTATTGTTAATATTAGCAATGATATCGATCAAGTCGGAAAATCTCAGGAGATGCAAGCCATCCATCACCTCCTGTCAGCATAAAGGGCATGTAGGGCTTTTCACGACACCAATACGGTGTAGATGGCATTAAAAGGTAATCGTGCTCCGTTAACATCGAAAGCATGCAACTGCAGTCTTCCTGTTATTTGTAATGGGCACGGGCTTTTCAGCTAAGCTTCGCCACCTTTTCCTTCTACCTGATTTAACCTTTGTTGCTTCATATCAACATTATGCTTGGATTTGATACGTCTTTTAGCCGAACAGTAGGATATGGCGGAAACGTTAATCGGATCCCATGGTGAAAATACCTAAAGGGAATATCTAGTTCAAAATTGCCGTCATTCTAGTTCAATTGTGAATTAATTATGTCACAGACCATTCGCTAAATACATTTTTTTCGTATTCACCGGTCTCAAAATATGTGTTTTTTAAAGAATCGTACAGTAAAGCATATTTACATTTTTCTAAATTCACGACATAGTCGACGAATTGAACCTTTATACGTCTCTAAGTTATAAAGGCGGTACATTTTTAGACAAAACTCTTAAGACAATTTTTCGGTAGATTCAAACAAAAAATGGATAGGTATTACAATGAAAAAGATTTCATGCAATTGTTTAATTACCACTATGTGGATTTTTTTTTTAATTTTCAGCACATGCATTATAGCGGAATGAATCAGTTTTAAAGTTAATTAAAAAAAAATAAAATAAATAAACAGTGCAGTTGTCTCACACACATCTGAACACTTTATTATAAAATAATAATTTCTAAATTATAAAATATGGAAGAGCAGAACATTCCTTAACCGTAAATGGTTATAATTTGAGGAAGTTCCTTCGCTTTAATGTAAGAATATCTTCCATAATAAATAATATAGGTATTTTTTTTTTTTTTAAAGAAAAGCATCCATTGGCTGAATTGAAGCAATAATTAGGGGCTTCTTATAACTAATTAAAATTATTTTTTCTTTTACTATTTCGTACTAATCGATCTTAAGGGGATTTTGCATAGTACCTCAACAAAGCAACATCCTTAATGTAAATTGAAAACAAATACATATATATAGGCAAACAGTTATTAAAGTTTGCTATGGATTTCTAGTTTACGGAATTTTGTATCTGAGTTAATTAAGACTTCATACTTGACATTCACTACTAAGGAAGGTCTGAAACGAAGATAAATATCATTGGACCTACTTGCAGCATTTATCCTCGTATGATAATCCCGGTCACAAATTGGATTTGAAATCAATTTTTTGGATGCTTTTCTCCATGTTAATTATATAAAAAAATGTGTTTGCTTTCTAAAAATACCGGGAGGGGACCCACTGGACTAGAATTTACACTTACGAAAATTTCAGGAATATTTTGAGAACAAATGTTAGAATTGATTAATTATTTTTCGTAAACTGAAAAATAAAAATCTTCAGGGATGGGATCAGCTCAGTGGAAGCACGTTGAACTTCTTCGCAGATTTTCCTTTAATTTTCTCCTCTTGGGAGCGGCTTCAGTTCACTGTCCAGTAGCAAGAGTGGCAGAAAGTGGGTCTGTCACGAAAGAACTGTGCCCAAAGGCTGACAGAGCACTGAGAACCCTCCCGGCAATAAGATCAAAGATGTAGGACGCGCCTTAATGTAAATTAATAAATAAATTTGTAAAAATATAAAAATCAAGTAAATAAAAATGAGAATAAATCAAGTAATAAAATGAGTTTTTCATAATTTTTTTAAATAATGGAATTGCTAAACTTTTTTTCCTAAAGAAGAAGCAAACACATTTTTATTCTATATATTTCTAATTTTCAAGTTTTTATATGTATAACTCACGGCTTAGGTTGTTGCTGTGGAGGTGGCCTAACTTCGCTTGGCCTTTTCTGTCCTTGGCCGGGCATTGGTCCAGGACGTATCTGTGAATAAGGGCCACCAGGTCCGCCTGGTTGCTGAGGCCGTTGCATCATGCCAGCAGGTCCAGGAGGCGCGGACATTCCACCACCGGCACCAGGTCCAGCACCACCCTGCACAAATCCACCGCTCCTCTGTCCCATCTACATCCGTAGTGTCATCGGCACACAAAATCACACCACAAAATCCAGCAGGCATGGGTATAAAACAAAATAAATAAAACGAAATTAACAAAAAGCAATTTTTTACAAAACAAAAAAAAATTCAAAATTTAGAAGATACAAAAAGAAAATTTGGAGGTATAACAAGCAAAAAGCTTCTTCTAAGGAAATTTAACAAATAAGAAATAATTAAGCTTGACAAAAAAATTAAAAACAAACAATGTCAAATGCAAGATGTAATAAAACAAATTGATGCAAAGCATTTGTTACATCGGCATTTAATTAAAAAAAAAAAAAGATGCTTTACATTAATTTGTGATATTTTTGGGCATTTCCTTTCTACTAATCCTTTAGTTTAGTTCTATCCAACGTACCGTCGTCCTAATCACTTTTATGACTCCAAAACATTTTTCCTTTCATCTGTCCTACATCCCTACTTCCACATACCAATCAAAAGGTACCCTGGAATTCTGCTTTCATCGAACTTTAGCAAATGCCCTAACCATTTCAGCTGCTTTAGCTTCACTGCTAAAAGGATGTTGTTTTTGATCTCTAGTTATATATTATATTTTGCATTTTCTCCTCTGGATTTATTCACCGTCTTCTTCAGTATACATTATGTTTAGATAACAATCTTTCCTTTCGTTACAATTCTTTCCGTTTTTCGTTTTTGGTCGTTTAATTCGAGTTCCTAGCTTACAGTCCAACTAGTTTCCCCACAATATAATTCACATCATCATCTGGTTTTCCACAAGATCTTTCAAATGAGGGCTTCTCAATAATAAATTCCCTTCACATGTAAACATACTTTACCATTAGATGTATTTTCTATTCCAATGTTTATGCTTTTGTTTTAAGGCAATTTTAAGTTAACCCTGATAATAGACAGAAATTTGTTAACTACTTTTATCAAACACTTATTTCTTGATAAAACTATCATTACAGTAACCAAAGAAATATTAATATAAATATTTTTACGCTTTACAAAGACATATTTGTTTTTTCCAAATATAATTCCATACCCAGGTTTCGATAAGTAAATCAGGTTCTCTTTGAAGTTACAGACCGTAAATTAAGATCGATTATATGTGAAACCAATAATGTTCACGTCCGAAGATATGAATACATTTTCTAAATTCTTCATTCTAACATCTCAGCAATTAGATAGCGACATTATATGGTACACTATATTTTGTCCAAATTTTTTGGGTAATTTTTTGGTCAGGGATAATGATTCCTAGTTTCCTTTCTAGCATGAGAAAGTTAAAAGCTATTTAGCCTTTTTCCTGAAAGCATAACTAAGTATACCTGGATTAACCATTATTATAAACTCCATTTTCATATCATCAACTAATAAGAAGGGCATTCTTTTAACAAATCCAATAATTTACTTTGTCTAAAAATATTTAACAGTATCCTATTAAATTAATTAATGTTAAAAGATAAAAGAATACTGAAAAAATCTAAAAAAAAAAATACTGAAAGTTAATTTTAATAATTAATTTACCCTTTGTTTAAGAAAACAAAAAACAGCAACAAGCAAAAATAAAATAAACATCTATAATTTTTACAATGCTTTTTCAAATTTTTGAAAAAATGCTCGGGTAATGGGGAAAAATGAATAGGCAAAGAAATCATAACTTGGTAGCAAGAATTATAACAAAGTTCTAGTATCATCTATGTACGCGTCGAATATCCATATTAAAATTGATTGAATCATCTTCATAAAATAAATTCTTCAACATTACTTCATTGTTTAATAAATGAAAAGTGAACTAAGCCTACAAAATAAGAGTGGAAAAAATTACACACCACGAAGTTCAAATGTAAAGAAATTATAAGTTTTTAATAATATAGAACATTGTCCAGATTGTTTTAAACAAAATTGGCATCCTAATGAAAGTCTATGAAATATCTGACACTCTCTAAAAACCAACTTTTATAAAATGGATTTTGTAATATTCAAAGGCTTTTATAAAATTTAGATGGATTTCAATGTACCTTTTATTTACAAATAATGAAAGTATGGAGTCAGACCGATTGAGGATGAAAATAAAAAAATGTTAACCTTCACCACGACTATTAATGCTACCTTAAAAAAAATAAAATGAAATAATTAAGGATAAAAGCCAGTCAGAAGCAACAAACATTAACACCAGAATCCACATGAAATTTTTATAGTGAATAATACTTGGAATAATCCACACACTCTTTGTTTTCTTACCGGAAAATTTGGTCCACCATATTGCCTAAGTGGTGGTCCTGACGGTGCAGGATATCTTTGAGGCTGTTGAACAGGTGCTGGAGGCGGCTGAGAATTGGGAAATCTCTGTGCCATCGTATGTAAAAATATAATAAATAAAAATGTAACTCACTCAACACTCGACTCAATCGGGCGTAAGCGTCAGTGTTTGTATTAAGGTTAGTTTGGTTAGCCTGTATGAAACCTTCCTCATTGTATTTCCCAAATTTATTATAAAATAAAACATTAGTTTGATAAAGCTTTAATAATTTTCTTTAATATCTTATGTTTAATGCATAAGTAAATAATTTTCTTCATATATATTATAATTGGCACTAAGTAAATCGAATACTTAGAATCGATACCTTTTTATCGAAAACCTGGGACAACTTATACGTTAGGTATCCCTAAATATATTATGTTATGAAGCGTCCTTAGTCTTCAATTTTTATTTTAAAGGATTGTGAAGCAAATTGTTTAATTTATCTCGAAAATTAAGACTCGTTAAACTTCCTTATTAATATTTTTCTTATATTATATTATTACTTAATTTTTTTTTCTTGCTATTCTTTTCACTTTGTATTAAAAAGATGGTGGGGATTTTAAGTGTTGGATTAGGCCATGAAGCTATCGGAATATATCTTGCAGAACACCAGCAACACCTCTGTCAGTCCCTGCATAAATTGCAGACGCAGTTTAGAGTAAAGGCTTACATCATACATTTCCAGAAATTCCCCAAAATCAGTTTTACTGAAAAATGTTTCAAATAAAATTAACAGGTTTCTAGGAATTATACCAATGTGCATTCAGATTTTTTTACTTTTTAATTTTATTCAATTTACCAAAATATTTCATATTTTAGAAATATTTATTTTTTTGTATTGTAGTGATGCTCATTTTTTTTTAGGCTTGAACGAAAATTATATCATTCTTTACATTATATACCTATCTATTAATTTAAACTTTAAACGCCATTTATATATAGGTTATAATAGCTTTATTTAAGTTATCTCTAATTCTTATCTGTTAAAAATGGCTGTAGAAAGGGATGAAGACATTGATAATGGGTTATTGATACATGACTCTGTAATGTCAGGACCAAAATCCCAAGTAGCTCATCAAACGATGTAGTGCTCATGCGAAAATAACCAAAGAATTTCTCAGGATAACATCGTAAATCTTCAAACATCAAAGCAAATTTTCCTTTAATTAGTCTTACAGAGTTTAGAGGGTGAATCCAATAATTCTTTTTCCTTAGATTTTTTCTGCGTCGAATCAAGAGAGAACATACAACAGCTGTCTCCGTTAAATCCATTTTTAACAAGGTGCTTTTCATTCGATTGTACCAAAATGAAAACTGCAAAAAAAAAAGAAACAGTGGCTTATCGTGTTCGCTCTCAAACAAACCGAGGCAACAGGAAAGCGACAGAAACAAAATAGTTGCGCAACAAAAAATTGCCAGTGCTCGCCCGCTCTAACGATGATTTCAATAGAATCAAGCGAATCGTGTTTCATAATTATCGTATTTTGTCATGAAAATTTTTTTCGAATCATCTCACAGTTAATTATAATTAGGGATAAGGTCGACACAGAAAAGCGTGCCATTTATAGCAAATGTATTACATATCTCTCCGAGAAGTATAGAGATATGTTTGGGGAACGGGACTATAAAGTGCGTGGTCTATGGTTCGGTGGTCGGGGGAATTCCAAAGAAAACGGTGGAATTCTGGGACGAGGTCGGTATAGATCCGAATATATTGCCGAGTTAGACTTCGCGCACACACGTCTGTTGTCGAAAAGTGGAAAGCAATAACAAAACAAAATTATCTGTTTCATGATTTAATCTGTGTAATAATGTATTGTTTTCTCTTTCTTTGTTTATGTCAGTTCGATTGATTGGTAAGCTGTGTGTTAGCAACTTGACATTGTCGAGCAGCCCCACTGACAATTCTTTACGAATAAAGGGTTTCTCTCTCTGAAAGCATGATCCCATTCAGAGGAAGGCTTCATTTTAGGCAATATATTCCAAATAAAAGACACAGATACGAAGTGAAAATTTACAAACTTTGCACCATTGATGGATACACCTACAACGCAAGAATTTATTGTGGACGTGGGGATTCTTTTAGCGGGCACGGTCACGCAGAAACAGTGGTGAAAAAACTTCTGGAATGCTTAAAACCAGAAGGACGAAAATTGTATGCAGATAATTTCTATTCAAGCATTCCCTTGGCGGAACATCTATACTGTCAAAAAACTATTTACTGTGGAACTCTGAGAGCCAATAGACAAGGCATTCTAGAAAGCTTCAAGAAAAAAAATAAAAAAAGGTGCAGTGTATGGAAAGCAACGCAGAGAAATTAAAATTATTAAATGGGTTGATAGTGCTCATGCTAACGACGGACCCAATGCATGACTCGACTCTAATTGGAACTGGAAAAAAAAAATCGAAAAAGTGAAGAAATAAAAAAACTCAAATGTGTCTTGGATTAAATTTAGCTGAAAAAGGTGTCGATTTGAGTGATCAAATGGCATCTTATCATTCAGTGTTAAGAAAATCCACAAAATGGTATAAAAAAGTTGTATTCGAACTAATATGTGGTACAGCTGTTGGTTAATTTATAATCAAATGGCTACAAAAAAGTGTTCTATTACCGACTTTAGAATGCAATTAGCAAAATCATTAGCAGAAGCCGGACTTGAAGATAAAGAAAAAAGTACACCAAAACGTATACACACATTCGTAAGGCCTGAGGATCAAGGCAGGAAGAAACGGAAAATGTGTGTAGGTTGCTATAATAACATAGAAAAACATTGTCTAGTAAAAAGGCAGACAAAAAGGCAAAGCGCATTATCAGCCAGAATATTTGCCTGCCGTGTTTTAATGAATTTCATAAAATCAAATACTCTGCAAGCAAGTTTTTTTTTTTATGCTATTTTCTATTTTTTTTCAATAAACTAAAAACAATAATGTGTTGTAAGATAAGTATTTTTTAGTATACTTTTTTTTATATTATAATTTTATTTTTATCGTAATATTATTTTATTTGCGTATATTTTCATATTCTTACTACTCTTAATAAAAATATAACATTTTTGGTAAATTTCAAATGTGTTCTTTATTCATAAACCACAAAAAAAAAAAAAAAAAATCGGGTACAAGAGATGACGTTAAAAATATACGGTTCTTGTACGCGGAGTCAAGCGCGGTTCTGGAGGCCACTTCTCGTAAATATAACTAAGTAATGTAAAAGAATTGGCTTCACAGGTTCCCACTATAGAGAAAAAAATCACTGGATATCAGCGCTGCATTCTTGACCCCGGGGATAAGAACCGTCGTTAAAGGAATATAATAGCTCTTGACCTCAAAGACAAGAACCGTATATGAGGCAAGTTCATCAAATCAGCCTTAACTATATGGTGGCTGATTTGATGAACTTGCCTCATATACGGTTCTTGTCTTTGAGGTCAAGAGCTATTATATTCCTTTAACGACGGTTCTTACCCACTCACTATGAGTCTTAAGTAGTGTCTCATAGTGACTATTAATAACTATTACTAATCACTAAGAGAAACCAAAAATGGTTTATTCTTATGCTTTACTACAGGAAGCAAGGGAAAGTTGTATTTTAAAAACAACAAAGTTTTTTTTTTAATTTGTTTAATTTTTATTTAATTTTTTTTTTTTTTATAATTTTTTACATTGCAAGTTTTTTTAAATATATTATGTATAGTTGCTTAACGAAGGATTACTGGCAAAAATCTCAGAATAATTATTTCATTATAAAACACTTAACTTATATTAAATAACATTATATAAATAAATAGATTAAATATATTTCTGATAATAGATTAATAATTTTTTTTTTCTTTTTACATTTCCATTAAAGGAAATATATTTTTAATTATAAGAAATCTAGGTTCCCCAATATTTGTTATGTATGTATGTATGTATAGATAATGTATAGATTTGCAGAATTCTTATAATAGTTTTCTTTCTTTTTTTATTATTATTATACAGGATTAATATTTGATTTAAGTTCAAACATGTTTAATACACAGTTAACAATTTGTTTATATTTCTATTCTACAAAGACACTCCAGTTTACCAAATACACACACTATTTTTTTTTTTTTTCTTTTTATATCCAATCTACTTGCATAATTTTATTATTTAGTATAATTATTGGAAACCTATATTTCTTACTAATAACAACATCTTAAGAATTGACTAGGCGATTAATAAATTTATAACAATTTATATTTTTCCTTTTTTTTTTTTTTCTATAATGGCACAGCCCTTATTTTAGACTCAGGATTATGAATGTTGATAATTGTTTTTTTTTTTTAATTCAATGCCAGTAATTTTGATACCTGGAGTATTCATATTAATTATTAAAAGAGCGAATTTTAATGTAATGTAGAAAGTAAATACTAGATAAATTTTATACTGTATTTATTAAACAAATACAGTAATACAAGTAAACCATACTTTACTATCGTCTCAATATTTCAATATTGCCTATTTTTCTTCTATTTCACATTTAATATTTACCCTTGATTTTGCGCATTATACAGTTTGGGAGCAATTTATTGATTTCATTAGCTAAGCTGATTACATTTGAGAAATGGCTCCCTGACTAGAAACTAAAGGATTCTGTTTGACTTTTAATGGAAGTACAAGTTATGGGAAATCCATTCGCCAACTTTTCTTTCAAAAATTCTTTCTTCAAGCAGGCATCAGTTCAACGCGGAACTGAAATAACGAACTGGAACTACATAATATCTAGGAAGTTACAGAGATCCTGAAGGTGGGAACACTACAAAAAAAGATTTAGGAGTATTTACCAGACGCATGAAGGCTAAAGGCGCGTTCTCACGTGTCAAGTTTAGTTGACCGATTCTAGTTGATCAACAGAAGTTGAATGAAAAACCTAGTGAGAACATTTTCTTTCAATAAAGTTGATCAACTTTTTAGTGGATCAACAAAAGTTTGACCGAGTCAAACATTATCGTTCAAGTATGACGTATCTTTCAGTTGAACCCGCCATCTTTCAAGTGAACCTCCGAATCGCCCGATTGGCTTCTCAGTTTGCTTTCAACTCATAGAGTGCTCCGTGTCGTTATTGAAACAGTTTGATCGATTTCAGTTGAAAAGTATGAACCAAAACTGATTCAAGTCGCATTCAACTTTTGTTGATCACTTGTAATCGGACAACTAAAGTTGACTCGTGAGAACGCGCTTAAGGAAATGTCAGCCTGCCAAAATTTAAAGACGATTAACCGTTAGTGTGATGCTCGCTCGAGACTGCCACTGTTGAAAAGGAAAAACCACAATATTTGATAAAATTGAAACTTGATACTACAGCAAAATACATAAGTTGAAAAAACATTAAAAGTTGGCTTAGCAAGTGAAGTATTTAAACATGGTTATCCATCTATTTAGCTTTAAGATTTTATAATAATTAGAAAGAGTTCTTTCGACTCTCAAATTGTTAATAATTGTAGTATATAGAAATGATTATTAAAAAAGAAACCATCAACATTTTACCTTAACTATCAGGTGTCTAAAATATAAGCTGTGTCATATTTTTTTTTTTTTAATTTTCTATATTTTCTTTTAACAATTATTTTATTCTTTTATTATTTGCAATCTACTATGTTTGTAAAAATTTTTAAAGGAACCAAAATGGTTCCCAATTCTGTTTTTTTTTTTGTTTGTTTCTAAATTTGAACACCATCAACTATTAAACTATTAGTAACTATACAAAAAAAGCTTTTATCAAGTTGAGAAATAAAAATAATACAAAATAAAATAAAGAAAACCTGCAGATATATCCTGGCACACATATTTAATGTTTTTTCTTTTTTTTTTTTTAATTCATTACCCACTAGATTGCCCAAATGTGTTGTTTATTCAATATATATTATAGTAAAAAAAAACAAACAAATTGACGACAAATATTCGATGTAAAAACAGGCTTTTATATTTATTTTTAAATAAAAAAAAATATAATGGACATTATAATTATTGTTAAAAATTTTTTTTTTTGACATGTCATTGTTTAAAATGCAGCTTAATAATTTAAAAAAGTTTTATTAATAAAGTGCAAGTTTAACATTTACTTACTTGTTTGAATTAATTTTTTAAACCTTTTTTTTTATACACATTAAAAATGTTGCTAGAATAAATAACATAGCAGAGAAATGTTTATATTAAAAAATTAACTATTCTAATAAAACCTTTTTTGTTTTTCTTTATATATATCTAAAATTTATGTATTTTTTTTTTTTTTTTAATTACCTTTCATCTTTTTAAAAAAAAATTTTGAACTTACAACTGTTCCCTTTCATAAACTTCTGGTTTAAAATAAAATGAAGTAAGTAAGAATAAGTATTTTAAGAAAACTTTATGTTTCAGTGGTGTCACACCCGAATAACATATAAAAATTGCTGTTTATTCACTATAAACATTGTCCAGTATCGTACGATTAACTCAACAAGCTAATCGCCTTCCTGTGTCTGCGAGAATATCAATGTTGATATAGAGGGATATTTATGTATCTACATATTGTAAGAATTATTACCGGATGATAAAATTTTAAAGTACCTAGTGATTGCGCAAGAAGCATATGATGTCCTGACACCTAGATTTACGTTTCAAAATTTTTCCTTACAGCTTTTTTTTTTTTTTATATATTTCATTTAGAACATTATGGACTTTAAGCATTTAAATACTGAATCTCTTAAAAAAAATTATAAGATAGACATGAATAAAAATATCACCAATCTTCTATTGATATATTACATTAAATATATAAGCAAATAACTAACCTCTAACGTCAATAAATTCATTAAAAAAATAAATAAAAAGAAATTAACCATATTTTTATTATGCCCTATTTCAGTGAAAGTGGTGGGAAATTATTTGTGTATGTTTGAAATATCTTCAAATTTAGACCCAGTATTACTTATCTTTAAAATGCCTGAATATCATAAATAGACGGAGAGACAAAACAAGGTCTATATCATCTGGTGCCTGAGAGCTTTGGGCAAAAAAAAAAAGGCAATGATTGACTCATCCGTTAGTCTTTAAGGACAATCTCATTAGGTACATTTACACGGTGGGGTTTTTCTACACTTTTGAAGCGTACGCTTCAAACGTGCATGCCAAAACTAATGCCTGTGTAAATGCTTGATCTACAAACATCAAGCTCGGAGCGCAGTCTTGCCGGCACGTCTCATAAAACATTCCACCTCGGTGGAAAATTCCATATGCCTCTCAAAATCACTTTAAATTATGCACGATATTGGACTTCACGCTCCATACTTAACAGTCTGATGTGCAGACTAGTGTGTTTACATTTTTTTGCATCACACTCCAAGAGCGCCTTCCGGCTAACACTCCGGAACGGCATATTAAAACCGACAGATCGGAGCGTACGTGTAAATGGGGCTAATTCAGATCGCATTATATTCAACTACCTCATGAGTGAGTGCGATCATTAAAACATTGAAAAATTTACGACTGATTGAAACCCCAGGTGAAAGAAACACAGTCGTTAGTTCAAAAGAAGCAATGTTTAACTGAGATTGAACTAGGAGGAAAAAAATCAACAAGTTGAAACTTAACTGAAGATAGTTCCCCTGCTTCTAAGAATTATCAAGAAGACAACACTGGACAATGTAATCTAAACGATTGACAGTAGGAAATGCTACAGACTTTCTTAATAAATGCTATTTACAAAAGATATTGAACAAGTTCAAGGATATTTATTGAAAAAAAAAAGTTTGAAACTCACAAAAACTGATACTTTCCAAATAATGGACTGCGGGCAATATTGTTTTGACACCACTTATTTACAAAATATTTCAATTTATTTAAATGTAAATTTGATTACTGCGATGCAAAAATAAAATAAGGAAACCCATCAACTTCTTTAACTTTTTTTTGTCAAAAAAAAAAAAATACTATTTTGAGCATTTAGTAAATTTATTAATTAATTAATTTTTTTTTTAACTTCCCGACTATATCTTTCAAAACTTTCATAAGCAATAAACATATTTTAAAATATTCCATAAATAACAATAGTTTAAAAAAATAATTTTTTTTTTTTTAACAAAGTAAAATTTAAAGAAATGTAGCAATTTTGGAAGACCTACGGTATATATTTTATAAAACGGCATTTTTTTTTTTTTGTTTATTTAAATTTATTAAATATTTTTAAGTTACCAAACTATAGTTTTCTAAATTTTTATAATATTATGGTCCCTTATATGGGTACCTTAATTAAATATATCTTTATTCAATATATTTATTTTTTTGGAATAAATTCCATATTTGTAACTTATTGATTTAATATCGTTAGCTCATGATTTTTTTTTAAAACTTAAAATATTTATTTTCTGTCAAAACAGAATATCAAAATACATTGAATAAATAATAAAGCAGTTTTAACTACATTAAGTATATGCCCAAGCTTTCTACTTTCAATAATAATTTGATCTTATAAAATATGTAAAGAATCTTTGTTTATTTATTTATTTATTTTTTAATAATAAATTAATGACTACAGTTGACATCAATAGTTAAAAATAAATAAAAAAACATTTGCCTTATTCAATTATATTTTCCATTAATAATTTATCCTTTCGTTATTAATGAATTTGCTATTTTTTTTTTTAATAGTAACAACTTTTTCCTTCATTGATCATCAAAATATTAGGTTTAAACATTTTAATTCAAGTTGAATTAAATAAAATTAAAAGTTAAGAAAAAAAAGGGGGATATTTAGAAAATTATTATTAATTTATTTAGGCACGGTAACATTTAGACATTTAATATAAAATTATTTATGTTATTTACTTTCATATAATCAAATATTTTAGGTTTAATGATGAAAAAGGCCAATTTATTTTTATCTAGTTTTTAAAAACATTAATTTTTAAAACAATAATAAGACATTAAAAATGCTATAACATCATTAAATTCGATGATGTACATGAAGAAGTTTACTATAATACTCGAACATTTACAAGAGAAAGTTTTTTTTTTTTTTAAAAAAAAGTTTATCATTATGAGTATTAACCATTTATTAACCTCTGGCATTTTATCCGTTGTAGCATGCATATTTATTTTCTTCCTGACCGGTTTCGGATTTCATCCATCGTCAGAGTAAATTCACCAAGTTCGTGTAGAGAGTTCACTTCAACGTTTAATATCATTTAAAACAAAGCATGACAAATAACAACGCATAATCCTGATTCCTTTATTATTTATTTTAATATCGTTTCCAATTTGCCGTTTGCAGCCAACCTTCCCACATATCAATCCACCCTGTATCAACCCTGCTTCCATTTCACATTCGTTCACTACTTGTACAAGCCTTTCACCGTCCATAAACTCTGCATTGTCCTTCTTTAAAATTCGCCTTTCCTTAAAATCCATCCATTGGACATTGGAGAATAGTGTATAATAAATAGCATGTTTTGAAGATTACTTTATGACTGACTTTTTGATAGTGTTGCTGAGCGTGCTCGGTGTTTTGTCAAGTCGTTTTTGTTACGGGGGCGATGGGTTATTTCAGGAGTGAGCTGTACTAGTGGGAATGGATGGATTTTAAGGAAAGGCGAATTTTAAAGAAGGACAATGCAGAGTTTATGGACGGTGAAAGGCTTGTACAAGTAGTGAACGAATGTGAAATGGAAGCAGGGTTGATACAGGGTGGATTGATATGTGGGAAGGTTGGCTGCAAACGGCAAATCGGAAACGATATTAAAATAAATAATAAAGGAATCAGATTTATGCATTGTTATTTGTCATGCTTGTTTTAAATGATATTAAACGTTGAAGTGAACTCTCTACACGAACTTGGTGAATTTTACTCTGACGATGGATGAAATCCGAAACCGGTCAGGAAGAAAATAAATATGCATGCTACGACGGATAAAATACCCAGATGTTATCCAGCATTGCGCATCCATTCACATATTCAACATTTATTAACCTGTTCAATTTTTTTTAACCATGAAGAAAGATTTTTTATTAGCCCAATTTTATAGGTCATTGGTTTTTATTGGATGTCTATGCTATGCATAACACATGCAATTTTTTTATTTTTTATTTGCGCAGTAATTTGTTGCAATAGTGACTTATTTTTATGCGCGCATGTGATATGTAACTAAAAATCCTGCTCTCTTAAACAGTTTCTCAACTTTTGATTTTTTAATTCAAAGTTTATATACATACAAGAGTGAGCAACTTACAAACGAACAAGCAATTGCATTGTAAAATAAAAGAGAATTCTAGAGCGATAGAATTAATAATTTGTATTTAATATCTTTTAAGTTTGTGGAATTTAATTAAGCTTTCAAATTTTATTGCCCTGTTTAAATGGCTTTGTTCACCGTCTGTTTTATTAATTAATGAACTTACAATATAAATAAATATTGCACACTAAATTGAACTTCTCTTTAATAATGTGAACATAATGTAAAGTTCATCCACTATTTACTACAAAAAACTTTTTTTTTAGCTACTGAACTATTTAGTTGAAAGTTATCTATCGGGTTAATCAGGAGAAATTCTTTAAGCTGAAAAAAAAGACAGAGATAATGAAAAGAGAGAAAGATACAGGTAACATCCAATGATATTTCAAACAAAATGTCCATGTAATTTTCGATTAGTTTATTTTTTTATCATGATATAAATAGCATTTCGTTTTATTTTTTTCTGCTTCTGAATGCTTACGGCCTCATCTCAAATGATTGGCAAACGATTTCTTCATGGCTTATCTTGAAGTTCCAGGTTATGTTATGAGCTATAGAAAAGAATAGATAATGCGATAATGCTGCAATAACATCGGAGAACAACGCTAAGTCGAATGTGTATTATTATTAAAGCCAAAGGAGACATCGAATAGACTTTTTTTTTTTGTTAAATGCATCACTTGCGGCTTTCTACTGCTGGGGATTTAATTTTCCATTTAATGTGTTTTCTTTTTAATAGGTTCCCCAGCGAATTTTCAGGTTTGAAGAATGCTCCGTTCCATATTGATGATTAACTCTTTTTTTGTTTTATAGTCAGTCTGTATTATCATATACAGAGTTTGCCAACCAAATTTCGAAGAACTTCAAAGATCTCTCAGCTACAAGATCTGTATTATCAGCTGATCAGATATTATTTGATGATCTCGGTAGCATTTACATATCTTGTAATGTTCTAGTAAATATTTCGGAGCACATATTTTAAACAAGCTATGGTGGAAGAATGTGTAACCTTGACCTTAAAATAAAAAACTGAATTTAATTTATTATTTAAGAAAATTATAGAAAGAAATGCCTGACACAGTTTATACAATGCAATTTGTTTGAATAAAAAAATAGAAACTTTTTTTTTTTTTTAGTCAGTTAGATCATTTAGTTGCGCGCTCTCAATAATAAAAAAAAAACGCAGTTATTAAAATGCAACCAAACTGTTGCGCAACATAAAATTGCATGTTGTACATAGCCTTTAATATTAAGCTCAATGTTTATCCAATCATTCGAAGAAATTAGTGTTATTTAAAAGGAACAAAAATGAATGAATATTCGTTGCTTTAGGTTTCAAAATCAGAACAAAAGTTTTCTAAAAAAAAAAAAAAAAAACAGGCAAGGTTTATGCTAAATTTTTTATTCTAATAGTTTGAAGTGAGATAGTGGAATGTTATCTAAATTATTTATTCGATTGTCAGATATATTTATAATTCGAAATTTCTTTTGTTTTTTACTGTACTTAATAGTTTACCAAAATTTTCTACTAGCAAACAATTTACAGCTAGCATTTTATTTTTGTTTATTGTCTTTACAATAAAAATAAAATGATTTAAAAAAAATCGCGTGTTAAAATTTTTTTTAACAATTTCATGCAATTCTATTTTTTTTAATTTTATTTTTACGTATTATTATTTTTTTAAAATATTCGATATTATAATAGGCCTTATTAAAAACCTTAATTTATTTTATAATTAAATAAAATGTGCGTAATTTATTTTATATTATTTTTACAATTTGTAGGCAATATTTTATTTATTTATTTATTTATTTTACGCAACTTGGCAATTTTTTTTTTTTTCAATTAGGCTTATCTGTTCGAAATGAAATAAAAAGTGATTTTTTTTTTTTAAAATACATTCTAAATTTGAAAAATATTTGTGCCATGATTATTGTTCTTAAAAATTCAACGTGCACCTTAGATATGTCTGCAAAGATTATTTGATTTAAAAAAAAAAAAATATCAATTTAACTTTTGCCCATTTCCTATTTTGTTTTTTTTGTTTTCATTTTGATTTTCGTTTAACTTTTAATTTCATTCTTATTACTAATAATATTGTTATCTCAATTCATGATCTTTTATTTATTTATTTTTTTTTTAATCTTCTCCCCCACAGATTTTATTAAACCAATACGAGTCACTTGTTTTAAAAAAAAAATTAGTTGAAGACTTTTCACACCTTGGAAAAAATTGTCTTTAATAGTAAAACATAAAAATTACAACAAGATATTTGATAAATTTTTCAAAGAATCTAAATTTTAATAGATCTTTTTTTTTTTTTTTTTTACTTTCGTTAGTTGAGGTAGGAGACATTGCCGCCTCTTAGAATTTTTATTTTATTTTATAGGAACCCTATATTTTTCCTTTTCTTTACTTTTTGAATTATAGTTTTGAAGATTTTTTAATTTTTTTTTTTCTTTTTTCCTAGTGTTTACAGCTATTGCTAAAACATAGTATCTTGATCAGCCGCTAATAAAGGACTGCTTTCACCAGTTGGAAATGCTGTAGCAGGTGTCAGCCTTGATGACGGTGTAGTTGGTGCTGATCTGCTCAACCATCCTCGACCGCGATATTTATTTCGTGTACTACTATTACCGCCACCACCCTTAAACAGTAAAAAAAAAAAACATTTTTTTTACATTTAATTTTACATTATTTATCATGAAATGATCTTAAAAATATCTCAATAGAAAAAAAATATATTGGTGAATAATTATTTTACATTTGTAAATTTATTATTTACATATTTATCTACATTCTAATGACCTTATTCATAAAATAATTGCTACTGTTTAAAGTAGTTAGTTATAAAATATGAATTTTTTTTTTTTTTTTCTGGATTTTAAAGATTTTCTTTATTTATCAAAACAGTTTACCCTCGCTGTGTCTTCATGTAATTAATGAGAAACAAGGTTTCAAATGCAAAACACTTAGGTCTTCGGGTTGAAACCGCGTCAATGGTTTGTTATAAATCGACATATTTTAATAAGCTTCTTCAGAATAGTGTTGACTTGATTATTGGCAAGAAATAAGGTGGATACTTGTAGAATAAGCAGGACAAAGGCGAGGCCTACTCCCCTCCATCTAAACTGAATAAATGGCTATTTCCCCCTCTATCAATGGCTGTAAAGAGTGGGTTTGGCTAAATTTTCCCATCCTTGCACATCTGGAGGGGTAATGAAATCTAATGTCTTTTCTTCAAACTGTCCTTGTTTTGCCTTATTTTGCAGTTGAAAACTGTTAATTACTTTTTCTTTTTTCTCTCATTTTCTCTGAGCAGAGGCAGCTATGTTCTTGCTCAGACAAAGTCCACCATCTGTATTTAAGCAATTTCCCTCTTTCTTAGTTTCTACTGATTCTCATTTTGAACCAGGTTCGTAATAACTGTTATCTTGGACAAGGACTTTGGGTGTCCTTAAAAATTTATTGCATGCTCAGTTGCAGATGAATATTCTTAAAGAAAAAAGTAATTAAACGTTTTCCAAATCAGAACAAGGCAGAACGGCAATGGGAAGAATGATATAGATTTTGTCACAAAGTCAGCCAATCACATGCATGGAAGGGAAAATTAAGGCCCTCCCCCATTGCCTACAGCCATTTACGAGCAAGTAGGCCCTGTACCCTCTGTTTTTCTTGCCTGTATCGATTTAGCAATCAAGTCAACACTACCCTGAAGAGAAAGTCCCTTGCAATATGGGAGAAACGTCGGTTTATAACCATTGAACGCTATCGGAGACCTACGTGTTTTACATAACCATGGCCGCGAATGATCAAGGTTTATGATGCCATCCTAGATTTATAACATTCCGAGCCTGGGATGAAGAAAATTCTATATATCATTTTTAGCTCGTATTTTAGTAAATTTATGATGAAACTGGTCAGTAGGAAATGGTAGTAATTGACTGACCACTCGACTAAAGGGACAATGAAAATACCAGCCATCGATACCATATAGTCACCAATTATCTTCCGACAGGCGATTAGGTTTGGGCATGTGACCAGATGAACCATTCTCTTCATCGAAGTCTTTTTTTTTTTATATAAATGACCCACATCTTTCATTAAGATGCGGGGCAAAAAAAAAAAAAATAAATAAATAATTAATAAAAACAAATTTGTTTACATGCGATAAAGAAATTTACAGATTTCATAATGCCGGCATTACTGATTCTCAGTAACTTTTCCTGGACTCAATTTATCTTGCTTCTTACCTTGCTATGATGCCTACAAACTGTCACACACTAATATTGGCATTTGATGCAAGTTCTTCGAGTCAGATTAGTATATATTTCGATCAAAGCTTTCAGCCTATTCTTTAATATACCTTGGTCTCAAGCCTTCCTTTTAACGCAATAAAAGAAATTAAAAACATTCTGCTATGATTTGATTCAGTTATATTACTGATTCCAGCAATAGTATTAATTGCCAGCCAATAGTGGCCATTAAATAAAAGATAGCTTTATTATTAAAGATGCCAAAATAAATATTAATACATAACATGCAATTACCCCCTGACGATTAAACCACAGGATTTGCTACTTTTTGTAGTAGTTTCTTTTTGCCTAGCACATTTTTTTTTTTTTTAAATAAATTAGTTATGTAACTATATAATCAATTTCAACCAATTAGGTTAATTTATTTCTGTGCTACTTAACTACAATACTAGAATTACTATCAGATTATTAATAATATCTGGATTAGAAGTAAGTTTTGTAATATAGTTTTCTACTTCTATTAACTACAAAACTATTAATTTTACAAGTTTTACTAAGAATGTGTGACCAAAAACAAAAACAAAAAATTAAATGCTAGTTTAGCTAAATTGATAGAATCATTTCATAAATCAAGATTGTGGAAACAATATAGTTTACACAATTATTTTAAATAAGCCATGGGTGTAATAGTTTGGTGGAATATACAAATTTATTTTTATCTATTTGAATTCTATTAATAATTAAAAATAAATAAAAAAAATGTAAAAATAATGTTAAGGATTTTAAATAAAATACCCAACCTCAACTTAATTCAATTTTTCATAGAAAAAAATAATAATACCGATCCAAAGAAAAACTGGGGTACACCTTATCTATAAAAGTGAAGTTACCATATTTATTTAAAGAATTCATTTGAAAAGTTGCCATAATTTTTTTCATTTTAAATAAAATAAAAACTAAGTAACTAGCTCTATTTTGATTGTAGTGTTATTATATATGTACTAGCTAACCCGGCCACGCTTCGCTATCGCTCAGTCTGATTTTTAGGAAAGTAAATACAAGTATTATAGTCAAAATAGATTCAGCAACAACACATATCATTTAATTTAATACCCTACTTTGCGTTGCTGTGCACTGAAAGGAAAGAAAGAAAAAATGTTTTTAACTGAAAGTCTTATTTTATTGTAAAGCTAGTGAATGGACTACTCTGGTTCCTCACGGAGTCAATGGATTTGTGTGTCACTGTTTCAGCTGCGATTCTATTTAGAATGATGTTATTCATATCGAGTACGTCGACATGTTTAGACGCTAGAATGGCTCTTCACACTTAACCATGCGTGATTTTGATAATTTGTTTCGATGCTTTGGAATACCTTGTCTACTAATTCTTCTTTTGAATGTACAACGTTGCAGAAATTAGATGGGAAGGTGGTTTTTCCCGTTTCTGGATTTGTAGGAGCAGTGCCATTACCGAGTTAGGGTAAATTGTCTTGAAAATATGGCAGCTATTGGATCGTTTTGAAGTTGAACTCTCATATTCGTTATTAAATGATTTTTTTTTTTTACTATGCTCCAAAGAGTTGAATATTTCAAGCAGGCATGCAATTCATCAGCTGGTGTTGAGCGAGGTATCATTGGAAGCGTTTGCCTAAAGTCACCGGATAGTACACCAATGCTCCACCAAATGGAACCTGATTACTTCGCCAGTATTTCAATATATGGTCTAATGCTTCCAATGACTTCTTATGAGCCATTGTATACTCATCCCATACAATGATTTTGCACGCCCTAAGAACCTTTCCCATTCCTGATGTTTTAGAAATGTTGCATGTTGGATTTTCTGTGAAGTGCATGTTCAGTGACAATATAAGAGCTGAATGCGCAGTTCTACCATCTTCCCTCAACGTAGCAGCAAGCAATACCTGAAGAAGCAAGTGCTAACGAAATATGGCCGTTTGAACGGATTTTAGCTCGGAATTTCCCGTTTCCGTGGGAATTTCGGAATAGAGGTACTTATATAAGTAGTTGAGAGAAAGGTTCAGAGAGCACGCCACCATCGCAACCCGTCTGAGTGTTTATTTCTGCCAACCTCGCAAAACGCTCGGAATTTCCCGTTTCCGTGGGAACTTCGGAGTAAAGTATATATAAACACTCATATAGAAATGCAATGTTGTGTAAAAATTTCAAGTCAATCCATCGACTACTTTTCGTGTTTTGCGGCCACAAACATACGGATGATGAATTTTTATATATGTAGATATGTTTTTTCAATTTCTTTCTTCTTTTTTTTTTATTTAAAACATTTTGTTGTTAATATTTATCTCATTTACCTATTCAATTAAATATCACTTTCAAATTTTTGCAGGAAGCTCAAACTTGATATACCGATTAAAATTACAACCCCCGCAAACCCGGAAGGTTTCGAGCAAAATTAATCAACCGCAGTGCTACTTTACAGTAGATATGTTTTTTTCTTCAGTTTTTTTCACAATTTTCTCGAAACTTGGTGTATATAAAATTACATGATTATATAGCACATTTAAATGAAACATTTCTCCAGAAAAATTGATTTTTTGAGGGATTTCTGGAGGAACAGTAAGTAATGTTAAGCTTCCCTCTAAAGTACCAAATCAGTACGATGTATGGCTTTTACCACTTATATAATAATGTTAAAAGCACTGGTAGAATTCCAGAATTTCAGCTCATAATATGGAGTTGGCTGAATATTATTGGCTCTCACTTCTGAACTACAATGTAATAACTTCTACTAACTACCTTGGCCAGGAAGCCTGGCTCTCAACCATCTGTATACAAATTTATGTTAGGGCCAATGAATCAAATTTAAAATATTAAAAAAAAAAATTGTCACTGTATATATTGTATTAACAGAAGTAAGAGAAACTAGTGTGAGTGTTTCACATCATATTTTTTTAAAAATATTTTTGAGAAAACTAACAGTTCACATTTGGGACACCAAAGTTTTGACTGCTTCTGATAAATCATCGTTATCAATCATTGAAAGCCAGGTTGAAGGTTTAGTCATTTTGAAATATTTTGTTTTTAAACTGTTCAGTTCCAGAACTAACAAAAAAAAATAAACAAATACTCACACACACACACACACACACACACACACGTACACAAGAAAGAGAGTGAGTTTCTATTTATAGAGGACCTTAAAACTTGGGGCGGGTGTTGGTGTAATGGTTATGAGCATTGGCTAGTCATGGAGGTCCCCCCAGTTCGAGTCCCACGTATAACTGCTCAATTTTATATTGTTATCAAAAATGTTTTCTTTCTATTTGGTATTATTAGCAGTAGATGGTTTTTACGATTGACGCGGAGCTGGCCCGTCGCATCAACCCCCAACCTGGAGAACCAGGATGTTTGATTTTGGTGTCATCATCACCTAGACAAACTGACTTCACTCCGGCTTAAGAGTGAATACAAATAATGGAGAAACATGAAGCTAAATCGAAGGAGATGGAAATGATTTTTTAAAAAAAGGCATACGACAGCGTACCACGGAATCGTCTATGGACAGCTTTGAGGCAGGCCGGCATTAGATCCTCCATTATCGCAGTAATTCAAATATTCTATATAGGTAATAAATGCTTAGTGAAGTTAGGTTCGCTTATCTCTGAAAGTTTTTGCACTACTAAAGGTCTACTGCAAGGTTTCTGCATGTCTCCGACACTTTTCCAAATTTACCTAGACATGGCTCTGAAGGAATGAAAAAGCAAATGCCATAAAATGGGTGTGAAAGTGAAAGAAAATTTATACATAAGCAACCTACTATTTTCGGATGACCAGGTAGTGATTGCGGGAGATGTAGATGATGCGGCCTACATGTTAAGGAAATTAGCCGAAGAATATGAGCGCTGGGGTCATACTTTAAATATTACAAAGACCGAACATCTGTCCCAAAGTAAAGACAGAATAGAATTGGAGGATAAAGAAGTAAACATAGTCCCAAATTTTAAGTGCCTGTGGTTCTAAATCAGAAGTGGATAAAAGAATTAGAGAAGGGAAAAGAGTCATTGGGATGCTCATTCAGTGCTGTGGAATAAGAATATTTCCCGAAGCATCAAGCACCTAATTTATAAAGCTATATTTTGAAGTATTGTGCTATATAGAGCAGAAACCTGGATTCTAAATAAAAAAGAAAGAAGTAGACTACTGGAGATCCACCGAAATGGACTACTGGAGGAGGTCAGCAGGTAGATCCAGAAGAGAAAAAAATAAGAAATGTGGACATTAGAACAGAGTTAAATGTCCAACAAAATATCCTCCAATCTATAGAGCTTAAACAGTTAAAATGGTTGGGGCATTTGTTAAGGATGGGTGGAGACAGAATTCCAAAGGCAGTGTATGAGATGACGGTTGAGGGAAGAAGAAGAAGAAGAAGGGGAAGACCTAGGGCCAGATGGAAAGACTCCGCATTAGAATCCCTGTCAGGATACGGTTTGACGGAGGCCGATGCCACGAATAAAGAGAAATGGAAGGATCGGCTCAGACGGTAGATTGAGAGGAAACTACTACATGCAGAAAAAAACCTCTGAAAAATAAATAAAGTAAAGTAATAATAAGTAAAGTAGGTGCTTCCGCCCCGTCCACGAAACCTAATTTGGTAGTAGTTGGACGTTAAGACCGCCTGAAAAAATAGGCATTACTTTACTTTACTTTTACTTTTAAAAACATTTCCGTTGGTAACTTAATTTCAGTATTATGGAACATATTCAATTTTCCTTTTCATACCAGAAAAAGAAGGTAATTAATTTCTCTTATAATTATTTATTAGTATTTATTAGCTTTCAATCTTTGCAAACGTGTTATAAACTTAAAAAAATTATTATTGATTTGTATAAGTGAAATAATTACTTTGCTAACATTTTTAGTTTAAGCAGTCCATTTTAGAAATTTAAAAATTAAATTTTTCAACAAATTTAAAATAAAGTGTACCACAGTTTCCTACTGAATTTCTTAATTAATTGTATAATTTGTATTAATTTTTTGAGGTAATAATATACTTTTAATCAACGTTTTGGTTTAATTTTTTTTTTTAATTATTTCTATAATTGCTGGTGGTGGAGCTATACCTGTTGAGGAAGGATACGACCTAATGTAGGTGTGGTTGCTCTGGGAGGGGAGTCTAAAGGGGCTATAGACTGTGAACTAACATTGGACAGACCACAGAGTGATGGTCTGGCTTGTCGTCTTTCACATTCGGTGCTCACTACACATTCTGTTCTCCTTTCCTAAAAAAAAAATACATACAATTTAATTAGATCTTATTATGTTTCATAAACATGTTGCATTTTAAATTTTGTTATTCTTGTTTTTCTTAGACAGATAGTGGCAAATTATAAGCAAAACTGCAACAAGAGATATCTTCAGATATATGTTTAAAGAACCTGATTTTACATCCTGCATAAGTAAAACAAGCAAATTCAATGAATATCAATTGGAGTAAAAGTAAGAAAAGCATCAATTTGTGGTATTCAATTAGTTGAGACACAAATCTATGTACTATTATTGCAATTCATAAGGCAAACAAATAAAACTATAAAGTTCAGCTTTACTGTCAACCATTTAACAACCTATCTTCCACCCATTCAATAAAAATTACTCGATAAAGGCGCTACTGTTATTGGAAAAACAAAAGTATATATCGTGGCCTTTTATTAAAGGTGTTATCGGTGAATAGTAAAATTACAGACATTAAATGCACCCTAGGATTTTAGATTTTAGGAAAATGAGGATATTGTTTAAATTAGATTGGCTCAGCTGTTGCTTCACAAAGTTTCGAGTTCATAAATCCCCATATCGATGTAACAAATAAAAATACAATCATCATTTGTTCCGTTGGTTAGTTTTGAGTCATTTTCACTTGCTGGAAGTTCAGTATATTACTCGTGGAGTTCTCACTTCTCTAGGTATAGTCAACACATAGACAGCTATGAGAAACAAGAAAACTATATAAGAAGATTGAAAATGTTGAGAACTAGCTGAATTATACCGCCTTAGAAAAAGAAGAAGATATATTAAAAAGATTAGTGTAGAAAGTTTAAATGTAAAGAGAATGTACTTGGAATTTGTGCGGTTGGTTTTTACTCACCAGTATTTTAATCAAGTTTCTAGTGAGTGAAGGAGAGATTAGATTAAGTAGCAAGAAAACAGTGTAGAAGGAATGCAATGCCATTGGACAAGGATCCTCAGATGGGTATTAGACCTGAGGTAAGTCTGTTGTATACATTGGATTTCACACTTGCACAGTACCTTTTGGCAATTAGGTACTCAGTATAAGAGAGAAGTTAAATACAAATATAATTTCTATTAGTGGGTGAAGTCTTGAACAATGATGCGAAGTTACGTCTAAATAGCATGATCGGCCAGGATTGAATAATATCGCTAGTTACCTACAAGCTTTATCTAGTAGGAGAAATAATTCTACATTTTCAGGATTAGAAGAATTTTGCCCTATAGAAGTGGATCTCTCACTAATTCTCTCAAAAACATGATGGGCATACATTTTTTTGCAAAATAGCAAAATAAAGTCAAGGATACATAATATTCTTTTAGGAAACCTCAACTTCATTAACCGTATTACCATATTATGTACAACAATACGTTTATTTTATTTATATATTTAACTTTATGTTATCTAAAGAAAAAAACTAACTTTAGTCTATTATGCAATTGTTATATGTTTGAGGTTATTTGATTTTAATTTGAATGTCATTGATATTAATACAAACAATATTTATAAAATTCACAATTACAATTTTTTTTTTAATGTTAGTACAAAGTTTTGTGTGTAAAAACAAACCTCTGTTGGAGGTGAAGTCTGAGTGTTAATTTGCTCTACACTTCCAGGGGCACTGGAGTATGGCGGAGGAATCAAGCTATTTGCCTGAAACATTATTAAATTATAAGCACAGTTATTTCATTAGCATATAAGTTATTTCATGCTACACCCTATTAGTTAGCGCTATGATATTAATATATAAATGTAGTAAAATCTTTAGATTTATGTATATACTATTTCTAAATATATGTAATTAAATTTAGCTTAATAAAAGGATTGGCCAATAATATCGTGCATTTTTTATGTAAATATAAAATATTATATATTTAATAAAAAATATACTGGTCTTTTTGTTCTATAATCTTTTACCATCTTTCAAGCAACATCATTGCTATAAGTTCAAAGAAATACCTGTCATTAGCTGCTAAAACCTGTTCCAAGGGACAATAATTGATGCAGATTACTTTCAACTTCAATATCGAAATCAGAAGAAATGTTCAATCCAATTTTCACTCTGTCAGCTTTCACTGGATGGCTTGAGATAGACGCCTTGAACACATAATTCATCCAAAATGTCGATTCCGTACGAAATCTCCTGAACCACTTATTTCGGAACCTTCCCTATTTTAAAGCCTATTTTTTCGGGGAGGTTCGCGTCTTATTCTTGACTCGTTGCTTTATACCCTAGATTTTCTCGTCCTGGCCATGGACAATATTGTCTCTAACGAGATAACACACGCAGATACTGAGAAGGCTCTAGAAGCCAACAAAAGACTGAGGTTAGCTTGCTTTTTGAAATATTAACCTTTCTTTGCTTTAACCCTGAACTTCTTGGCACCCATTCCTGCCTGTAATAGGAGCCGTCCATCTATCAAATGAAATCTCCATGCATGGGAGCACCAAGCTTCAACAGACGAGCACTCCTAAAAAATAACTGCCTCCTAAATGTGAAGCCTTTGAATGCTTCAAAAGCCTATAGCTCATGGCTGATAGATTCTTCCTGATCTAGCCGCCGCGGCTAATGCCCACTTAGTATAAAATTGAAATTGGGACAATTATAAAGCCTTCATGGCTGCGACGAAGTTATTTCTGGTGACGAATGCACTTAGGCAGCAGGCCTTTGAACATCAAGAATGCCATAAAATATTCTTATAAACCTTTGAATCAAATTCCTGCCCTCCTTCCGACGGAGTCTAAATTTATCAAAGTTTTTTTTGGCTTTTGGCATGTACATGATTATTAGCAAATTTTACCTCATTCATCACATAACGGTTACCTACTATTTCCAAATTATGTGTACAAATGATATTATTATCATTATTTATTAAAAGTTTAATTTTCTATTGAAATGAAAATCTTTTCAGAATACTGCTTTCATAAATCATTATTTATAAATTATTTCATGCTTAACTTTAAAAAAAATAATAATACTTACTTCATTTGTTGCACTACAAAATAAGCTTGAGCTTAGTGAATCGGCGGTGCTAGTGGCTGAGAGGGACCCTAAAATTGCATAGTATATTTATTCTTTGAATTTAACATCAAAATTGTTATTAAGTATACCTAATAATATATTATTATTTATTTATTTTTATATAGATGGTGCAATAGCTGAATAGTTAAGAGGCAATGAACTATCAAGCATAAAGAGTCAGCATGGATTGGCGTTGAAAATTGAAATAATGTTCAACAAATTATGAAGTATTGCAGAACAAGGAAATGAAATTTAAGAAAAGATTTTATGAATACTGCTAAATTGAATTTATTTAAAGAGCATTGGGCTGGAATAAAGCTAGTTAGGAGCGTCTATCATGTTGATTATATTTTGTGTACTCAGGGATATCAATTAAAATATTTCGGAAATAACATTTTAGTAGCTTATTGTTTTAAGTGGGAAATTAGGAATGCATTTTTCATTAACAATAAATTATTTAAATAATAAAAAAAAAAAAAATCATGAATTTTATTATAGGATGGTCACGGATCATCAAAGAAGAAAGTCACGCAACGGTACATATTTCTGTAATGGATTTCATCAGCATGAATGTACATATTGGATTATATTTATTAGTCACGAAAGCTTTGAACGAAAAAGTGTAATACTAAAAGAAAGGTTTAAATGATATAGAAACTGACGTCATTCTTCGTTTATTTTTCCATCTTTAAGTTCAGCTTTTTAATTCAAGATAATCTTGGGAATTAAACGAAGAAAAATATTTTTATAAATTGCTCCAGTCTTTCTATTTTATAAACATGATTTAATAATATATTAGAAAAACTCAGAGTCAAGAAACCCATTGTAGGTTCTGGGCTAATTCCCAGCGTTTAAGGTGAAGTGCTGCTCTGTGGTTTTCAAGCTTGTCTTTGAATTAATACAGCAAACTCAGGATAAGGACAATTACTGTTATTGAATCTCCCACTATAAAAGAAGATGCTAGGGTTGTTTATAGATAAATTATAGCATTAAGGCAGGTACTATGAACTCAAGACATGATGCAGCCAATTTTAAACTTGTTGAAGAATTGAGGACTGACTACATTAGTTTTGTATGTTCTCTGAGAAAGTTTTATAAAAGCTTTAGTAATCTATCCTAAGCAGATCATCCTGATCAGAGTGATGAGGAAACCGGTTTATGATAACTCCTAAACCGAAAAGGTTTTTGGACTAATATTTACAGGTTATGACCGAATTGGGATATAATAAGTTATAGTGCATTACAGTTCGGTCTATATCGAAAGAAAGGATCGAGTAAGTCCGGGTGAAAATTTTGGCTACAGTTGAAGAGATGGCGATTCAAGAATCTCAAAGCCGTCATTTCTTTTGTGTCCGTCATCTATTGCGTCCCTCTATTGATGCTAGGATGAGACCTCTTAACCTACAGTATTCCATCCAAGTGCAAGAAATTTCAGGATCGGAAAAATTTTACGGAGTACCATTTTCTTCCAACACCTATTATGTAACTAGCTTCTTAATCTATTCTGGATGACGGAAACACAGTCCGTGGGAAGTGTTTTGGAGTATGCTCCTCTATTTTACCTTAAATGGTATTGTGTACTAGGCTCGCCTTCTTCAGGTGCTTTCTGAGTTTCAGTGCTCACGTAAAACCCTATTTGCATTCGAAGTCTATATTTGTTAGGCCTAACCACCCTTCAGGTTAGTCACAGCTGTTTAGCAAATTTTAGCCTCTTCTGTCCTGGAAACCCAGACAGATGCTCTCTTGACATCCTCCTCATTTCTAAGCTATTTTTGAAGAGAATGGTCGTTAATCACAAATAAAGATAATGGTTCCAACCCATGAACTGTATTTCTTTACAGGTATGTGAGTGTCTAGGTACGGCAATTTGAGTTAGATAGTCAAAATATTCTGCCTGGAGTTGGAGGAATGAAGTGGAGAACGGCAAGAGAGCTATTAGCATGCCTTTGATTAGCTAACTATTAATATATGAAAGATAAATACTTCTCAGTTAATATGTAATAGATAGCAAGACAAAGAATGGTGAAGGTCATTGTTGAGAAACAATCTATCGGTTTTATGAAAAACAATACAATGGAACTTTTAAAATGATGGGTTCACTATCGCCTCAATAGACTTATTAAATCTATGGGACTTGGTTGACGAGGTCGATAAATACTGCCATCGAAGTGACGCCGGATCATGTTTTTGGCAAGATCATTCAGATACCGAATCCGGGGGGGGGGGAACTTGAGCCATCATCATGATGCTGGAGTAGCTTCCAGCTTTTATAATTCGATGAAACTAGACAGTTTAAAGGTTAAACCAGATATAACACATAGATTCAGCCTAGAAGACTGGAAGGTGTCTGGAAGGAATGTCTAATTGAAAGATTTTTTTCATATATCCACATTATTTAAAGAAAATAAAATATTTTCACATTTTTATAAGAGTTAATTAGAAGAAACTAAATACGTACCGACTGGTCGCATGATGTAATTTCTGAAATACTGAACCATCAGGTAACTACCTCCCGTTTTGCCGTTTTCCGTGTAACTTATCACAAGTGGATATAAATCTGGCTTAGATGTCACCTAGAAATTAATATTATTATTATTATTATTATTGTCATTATTTATTTATTGCTTTTAAGTTGTATACAATTCATAGCAAGAGTTGGTCTAGATTACACATTACTATATATATCTATAACAGTCAATACAATAATACAAACAGTTCTATAACATATTTACAAATAATTATCACGCTGGGGAGAGTAACTAGACAAATGAAAAGAAAAACAATCAAATCTGTGTTTAAACAAATAAAGAAATTTTAACCCACTAAGGTAGCTCTTAGCCTTAATGCATTACAAACATAGAAATATATAGTTTTTAATTTATTTAAATTGTCAACAAAAAGAAGATCTTCTATTTGGTCTTGAAAATTTAAATTTGAGAGCAAATAACTTCTTAAATAAATAACCCTAAATGTAGATAATATAGTATATGCTAACAAAAAATGTGCAAATTCATCTTTAAAACAGCTAACTTAAAGGATAAACTGTCAGGATTGAAGCTATGAACAGTTCCATTTAGATAAATTCTAGGTTTGATTTAGCTCATTACGCGGATTTGGAGCAAAGTACGAATAAATTTAGGATTACATCCAAAGTGGATGTATGGTTCAGGCAAACCAAGAAGGCTTATACTTCTGAAATAGTTATTAAAGGAAGCATGAGTCAAAGAAAGTTCATCTTTACTTAACAAATTGTTATTAAAGCTTTCTATCAAGGAGTTCTTCCTTTTTCTTAATACCTCCGAGCTTTACGCTAGCCAAACATCGTCGCACCTATGGAATATAAAAGTCTTCTAAATTCCATTACCCAGTTATAAGGCATTTGATAAGTTCTGACTGTTCGAATAAACTGTTAAAAGCAGACTCTTGCTAGACTATCATAAAGTAAATTTAGATTTGATTTTTAACCAGAATCCCAACATACGCTTAAAAATTAGAGCTTTAATATGCAGCCAATTACTTTCTAAACGGACAAAAAGCGTAAGGCGTATTACGAGATAGATGAAGTAACGATTTTAGGAATTTTAAATAAATATTAAAAATTAATTAAGTAAATTATATTAATTATTAAGTTAATTATGTTCTCTCATGATTGATTATTTGATCACGCAGTTTTTGTTATTATTTTCTTAGCAGTAAGTTTCTATTTTTATTAAATGATTTGTGAATTTGCTATTAAAATTATTATTGAGCTATTTTTGTTATTTTTATAACCTAGTCTTTATTTACTTATATAATTTTTTACATTTACTTATAAGAATATTTATTCCATTAATTTAGCTTAGTTACTTTCTAAGAAGTGTTCACTTTTTGTTTGTAAACCTCCGGCGGACGCTTTTTCATAAATGTTGCACATAGTTTTATATTCCTTGAAGTTTTATGTAAATTATATGGAATTTTTTTCTATATGAATAAACTATTCTATTCTACTCCTGGCTATAATTACTTGGACTAGAAGAACTTAACAGCTGTTATTCTACTTTATTTAATAAAGGCGGCTATAATTCAATGATTTAGTATAGGCAAAACGGAATATAAATGACTGAAGAGACAAATGGAATTTCTTAAAGTGAAGTCTAACATTCTGTTGCCTCTCATAGCATTCAGAAATGGTTTCTCATAACTCAGAAACAGTTGAGGCAGATCTGTTAATAAGTGAAAATTGTAGGCATCTGTTATGCCTGGAGAGGCATAATTTAATTGGTTGAATGGTAAAATTTGCAGAGTATTTTGTCATAATAGGTAGACTTTTTTTTCCATTCTTTATTTGAAATTTACAACTAAATAAACAATTTTACTATAAATAAAAAAAAAATAGGCTGATGTGACTTTATTGGTAGTGTTCGAGTGTTGACTAACACTAGTTATTTAAGAGGTCGCGGGGCCAATGATGCTTTAAGATTGGAGGGAATGTGAAGTGAGGATTAGTGTATGATAGAAGTTTATTGTGGAATCTGTTATTAATGGTTTTTGCCAGGGTGTTGACGAAAAGAATATTGAGATCTGTATGCAGGGTAAGTTTGGATACAGAGATCGGAGATCACTTGGCAGTATCTTTTGGTGAATGGACCACAGTTTTCCAGAAGGAGGTTTAGCTATTCTGTGTTGTATCCTGAATGAAAGGGTATGTAACACTAACATAAAAGGTTTTATATCTGCTCGGACAGTCAAGCTGCGCTGAAGGCACTGAATTCATATGTCTTCACTTCCAGGTTGGTCTGGAATGTTCTAAAAGATTAGAAGAAGCTTTCTTCTTTGAATTATGTGCTTCTAGTCTGCGTACCAGGTCATATGGGAATTTTTGGGAATTAGGAGGTGGATAGGTTTGCCAAATTAGGCGCCTTTCTCCCTTTCATCGGTCCCAAGCCTGCTGTTGGCGTGTCTTCTGGCACATGTCTCTCAGGCTTCCAGTTATGGTTAGCGTCGCAGCATTCATCCTTATGGATTGAGCACGGATGGTTGTCAGCAGTCCAAGATGCTCATCGAGGGTCAAGACAGGGCTGTTAGTGAGACGTAGCTGTGTCTTTCACGCAACTCTCTCGGCCATCTAGTTGGATCTCTTACTGGTCATTGTGGTTGAATCTTTACTAATGGGGATCATGCCTAATCCATTTTGTGGTTGGTGCCTGTGAGACATAAGAGGAAACATTCATCCATGTATGAAAGACTGCTTGCGTTGTGAGCAAAATAGGTTCAGGACCTTTGGTCAGAACAGGATGTCTGTGGAAGAGCTTAGGCTATTTCCCTACAGGGTTACTGTCCTATTTGTTTGGACTGCGGTGAATCTTAGATGGTGGTGTATGTGTATGTATGTATGTATGTGTGTATGTATGTATATATGTATGCATGTATATATGTGTGTATGTATTTGTATGTGTGTATGTATGTATATGTATGTATGCATGTATGTGTATATGTATTTATATATAATATATATGTTATATGTATGTATGTATAGGTATATATGTATAAAATATATGTTTTTATCTCCATAATCTCCCACAGCGCTATTTCAGTTTTATTACACAATTCTATCTCTAAATAATATTAATTAGAATTTAATATGTTGTCAAAATTTCGAGTTTGAAGAAAATCGGTTGACCGGAAGTGCGTTTTTAACTGAACAGTTTTTGTTGTTGCTTTTTTTCACCATAAAAACATTGGCGGATTTCTTTCACTTTGGTACACTAACTATGAATATAGAGACTTATCCCTTTTTGTTTGAAACTGTTTTCGGAGATAGTTCATTTAAAGACGTTTTGATTGGAAGAGTAATGGTTTCCTCAAAATGTCATTTTATTAACATAAAATTAGGGTATCAATAGTTATTATGTGCTACAAACTCCCAGGTCAATGAAAAGTTTTTTAAAACGAAAATTGTGAATTCCTTTGGGAAATTTTTGTGGATGATTAACATCAATTTTATTTTGCCCACTTAACTAGTCTTATTAAACGGCTACTTAATTGGATCTTGTATTTTAGCCTTCTTTTTCAACATGGAATGAAAATTCTGACTTTTTTTTTCCATAAAAAGATTTTTATTGCACAATTTGATAATTTATAAAATACCTACAAAGAGAAAATTAGTAAAAATAATTCTAAACTAGATTTTTCATAGAAATAATTAGCCAATCACAGTGTAGAAGTGAAGGTGTGAAATGTGGGTGGGTATATGTTAGACCAATCAGAAATTTAAAATTATTATGTTAACCACGCCCACTTTTATCACCTTCTCTTTTACATTGTGTTTAGCTAATTATTTCTAAGATAAAATCTAGTTTAGAACTTTTTTTTTTTTTACTAATTTTTCTTCCATTAGATATTTTATAAATTATCAAATTGTGCAATAAAAATTTTATAATATTAATTGTTTGATATAATTAATGTGAGTTACAAAGAAAAAATACGCATTTTCATTTCATTGTTGAAAAAGAAATCAAAAGAGAATAGGGCTTATATAAACCAAATCAAAAATATCCTCACCGACTTGTAAATGAATTCTGCCTTTAAACTAGAGAGGCCTGCACAATTGATTGCAAAAAACTCAAATCTATGCTTCATTACCCAAGGAGAGATTGCAAATCAACACAGAACTGTTATCTAGAAGATTCCCATTTGGACGCCATAATTGAGTTCCCTATATTAGCCCGGGCAACCAGTCCGTCATGCTTACCTGCTATGTCACTATCAAATAAAATTTTCAATATAGACTCCAATTCAGATACATTAGACCAATGTAGTGTTAGTTCAAGCGCATATTCAACCAATATGTTCCAATTGGCATACCAAAACATTTTAATGCTTAACATTTCCCTGCCAAAATTCGCGTAATTTATTCTGAGGCATTTTTAAAACTTGAGAGAACATATAGGAAATAGAGTTTCAGGACTATTTCCATGTAGGTTATATAATGGGTGAATATGAAAAGGCAGAAAGTTAAGTTTATTCACAAACAGTGGCAGCACTCTCCCATATTCACCAGCAGAACAACTTCATATTCATCACCGGAAGAAACATAGCAGAGATTGTCGCAGGGTCTTGAATTGCTCGATATAACACTTTTCCAAATTATAGTCAGTGCTTTCGCTTTAAAATAGGCTTGAAACAACAAACGAGATGTTGATGACAAACGAAAATACTTGTAAGTATCCTCACCCCCTGAGCTTTCATTAGATTTCATAGCAACAAAACCATAATTTTAGACTTATTAAGAATTAAGGTAAATTCTTGGCGCAATATTCGTCTAGAAAAGAACGAATAATGAAACTTGCGAATCATGGGCAAAATTACCTACCAAAACCAAATCGTCTGCTTGTTTCAAAATTTTACACATGATATTGTGATGGATGCCAGAAATATAAAAATATATTTAATTTGAAATAATAAAAAATATCAAGAAAAATGTAACATTCCCTTGCAAAAGGACTATTCAGGTAGGAGACCACCACTGTCTTTTAGGGTTCATGAACCTTGTTAGCATTGTCTACCCACCCCTTCTTCTCACAGGGGACGATTTGAACGAACAATTAGAAGACATTCCTTCAAGAACAGTCTGAAAGAGACATCGAAGCAGAACACTTCAGGAATCAGTGCCAGATATAAGTTAAAACATAAGAGTTTATTTTAACTAATTTCAGTAAATTAATAAGCATATTGCTGTATTATTGAATAGCATTTAAATATCTTTAAAGAATATATTTAACTTAATCCACCAGTGTTTTCTTAATTAATCTTATTACTTCTCTCTCTTAAAACTTACAAACACCAGCCCTTTACAAAACTGCTCACGCCACAAGCTACCACTATACTACAACACATCACCAATAATTATTAAGCATATTGTTGTCTTATTGAGTAACATTTAAATATCTTTAAAGAATATATTTAACTTAATCTAACAGTGTTTTCTTAATTATTCTTATTACTTCTCTCTCTTAAAACTTACAAACACAAGTCCCTTTACAAAACCACTCACGCCACAAGCTATTACTACTCCACAACTCAACACACCAAATACATTTGAATATCATCTGTTCTGATTTGCTTGGGCAGTTCATTTATCAAGTCATATACATCATGGTCACAAATCAGAAAAGAGTAAGGGGCTTTACAAAGGACTAAACGATTCTTCAAACGTTATCACTGAACTAGCTGCAAAAACGCTGCAGCCTAGATGGTATAATACTTTTTCAAATATTTAGAGATTACATGATGTTTATTTTTATTACCTCAGCGTATGGAGGTGGCTGATGAAATGAGGAGCACCTGCTATAGTTGGGCGGATGATAGCAAGAATCTGGAGTAGGAGGTTCAGACTGTTGTCGGACAGGTCGGGTTTTCTTCTTCCACAAGCCGCATCCGCATCCGCAGAGGACTGCCAAGGCGACCACGCACCTGCAAATATTAAAAGGAAAATGGAAACCTTGTTAATATACAATATCATTTGTCATTAGAGAATTAGGGTTAACTCTAACTACTAGTAAAATATAATATAGCCCTCACAAATACAGTGGGATGCAAATTAATCCCTATGATATAAAATTTATTATTAGAGTATAGAATATTTATTGAAGCGTGCGTTTTATTGAACTGTAGTAGAATAGACTAGAAGACTTGAATGACTGAACCAAGAAGCCCTATTCAAGAACTATCAAGGAGAAGATCATTGTTTAAACAAGAATATTTTAATAATATCAAACATGTTTCCTATAATTCAGCGGCTAATAAATTATAACCTTCTAGTCCATTCTTGAACACGTATTTTTGTCTTTTCGTTTCTGGCTAACAATTCTCCTTACATATCTCACAAATTATGCAATTAAGTAATGCAAATATTTTGTTATCTATACAGAAACGTCACTCACCACTGAAGGTGAATACTATTAACTGTAAAACTTAATGAATGATGTCTGCATTATGAGGTGACCAACCGTACTCCTTTAGGGAGTTTTGTACCTCTGTCATGAACCTACTCCTTTTAAAAACCGTACTCCAAAAATACTCCTTTGCAGTCTTTTGTACTCCATTAATAAATATAAAAATTTCAACGATAATTATAATTGTGTGCTACCTTTTTATCGTTCGTGTGCATGAAGGTATGTATGATGATGTTAATTTGTGAATTGAGGGGCGAGGATGAGGGGCGGGGCTTTACCAGAGAGTAAAGCTGCATCCGTGTGGAAAGTGACTGATTGTAAGTACTAAACCGATGTGCTAGTCGTGACTGTTTTAGTTTATGAAATTAACCTCTCACAGTTACTGTACTTATTCAATGATATGGCTGGTCCAAAAAAAAAAAAAAATAGTTTTACTAAAAACATAAAAAATGAATTTCTATTTATTATATAAACGAAAAAAAAATGATGATTCTATGCTTAAATTTACAATTTTATTGGAGAATGATTTGCAATAATACTGTTCGGTATTTAATGTAAATTCAAATTTCACGCCAATGGCGTACAATAATTTCATTTGGTGGGAGATATTGTACTTTAATAATTTACTAATTTATTAGGCCGTGTCTTAAGACTAGTGTGGGTGTAATCTATGCATCTCTTCTCTCGGTTAGTCGCCATTTTTAGTTCGAAACAGTAAGTCGTTAGAAACACTTCCTAGGATAGGTCACAGTGTAATACCTATACAATTCACGCCAGTACGGTTGCCCTTAATTGTGAAAAGCCAAGTGGTTTTCCTGGGTAGTGTTAATAAACTGGTCCTTTTGTCGACTTACCGGCTCGGTTCTCTCGGCCTGCATAGGTTATTGTGAAATCATCCAATGGTTTCCTGCCGTACAGCTTTTTATTATCTACAATCATTCTAATTTCTACAATCATCAGCCAAGCAGCAGTGTATGGTTCAAGACTCAAGAGATACAGGCAGATAAGATTTATTTCCTTATTCCTATATCTCCTCTACCGTTGTCCGCGATATACACTAAGAACACATTGGTCTTCCGGCACTGGTATCCAGGATTCTGCATTCTAAGGTAAGCGCTATTCTTTTGGCTGTCATAAGTGATAATAATATATGCTACTCTAATTAATGCTACTAATTTTTAATTTAATTGATCTATTCATTTGTCCACATAATTTTAATATTTTTATTTCCCCATTTGCTCAGTCTATTATATTATACAGTCCACTTAATATTATTTTCACTCAATTTATATTTTTGTTATTTTCTATTAATCAGAGCCCACCCGAGGTATCTTATCTCAGTTTATATTATGAATTATATTTCCTGTATTTACTGTAAGAGCCTACCAGAGGCTGAGATAATAGCGTGTAAAAAGAGCTCACTTTTATTTTATTTGTTATTTATTTCCTGATATTTATTGAACAAAAAATACATTGATTCAAATAAATATAAAACATTTCTTGATGCGTTCAACATCAACTTAAAAAATAACTGCATTTTTAAAAACTGAAAGTTTTGGAGTAAATGAAAACAAAATTAGCAATTATGGAGAAGCGTTTGGTTTTTTTATACGCTGCACAATTAAAGTTTTAGAGTTATGACTGTACTACCAAATTAGTGGATAGAATGTTGGTAATAATATTTTCACATTTTAAACACGAGTAACAACTGTCATATGACAGCTACTGTTTGAAAAGTCAAGAAAAAAATAAAATAAAAAGCACTCAGAGTTAATTTTATCAATACTTTATTGCATTTTCACAAATTATACCTTTATACCAAATATTCAGTTTGAATTCGAGATTGGTTACCCAAATACAAACAGTATAATTAATGTTGTAAATTTGATGTTGAGGTTCGGTCATACAAAAGAACTCTTTTTAAATTTCTACCGACGTTTCGGCAAATTTATTGCCTTCTTCAGGGTCTGTACAAAGGTTTTAATACAAATCAATAAAAACTACAAACAATTAAAACTTTTACAATATGTGGCATATAAAGAGTAAAGTATGGAAATAACTTAGGAAATGTACTTACAAAAATTTTCAGTTAGAATTACAGTAGTAATTACTCTAGTTTAACCTGTGACATACCGTCACCAAGTGTTACGGACATTGGATGGGTTAAGGTTTATAAAGGGCTAGGAGAGCGGATGGGAAAACCGTGTCTTAGTCTGTATGTTGTTTTGGAAATTCCAGGAGATTGTTATAACCGAGGGATAGGTTTTTGGTGCCTGTTTTAAAATTGATAGATAATTTGTGTGTTTTTAATATGAATCATTTCCAGTATATTTCTTTTTTTATTATTTTTGTTGATGGAGAGAATTTTAGTTTTTTCCATGTCAAATTCATGTTTGTATTGTATGCAGTGTTTCGTTAATGCTGTAATAATGTCAGTCGGTTTTTTAGTTTTACAGTATTTACAGTATTTATATTAACTAAAATATTTACATTTTTTTAGTTTTACAGTATTTATGTTGGTACAGCCTATTTTAAAAATATTGAGATGTTTGTCCTATGTATGTAGCTGGGCATTGTAAATAATTTATTTTTTAAATTATATCTGATCAATAAAGTGGTGGGTGTGGGGTCTTTTAGTTTAGAAAAGAGTTTTTTTTTAGAAGATTGGAGTTTTTGTGAACAATGGAAAGGTTATATTTCTTGAAAATTTTAGCTATTTTTTCTGATAGACCTTCTATGTATGAGATAGAGATATAGGATTTTGGAAGTTGCTGTGATGGCGTAGAGGGAGTCAGGTTGATCATACTATCTGTGGATTGTTGATATAATATTTTTTGTACTATATGGAGAGGATAGCCATTATTTTTAAATATCTTAGATAATTTTAACTTGTTCTCATCATGGAAACGAGGATGGCTAAGATGAAGTACACGTTTGTTAAAGGATTTAACAAAGTTGATTTTCTGGTTATATGGATGATTGGAAAGGAAATGGAGGATTCTGTCAGAACGTATGGATTTCATTGACCAATTGGTAATAAGAGAATCATTTTCTTCACGGATAATCGTCATGTCTAAAAAATTAATTTTATTATCTATTTCTACTTTGTGTGTAAATTGTAAATGGGGATGGTATGTATTAAAGGTATTCAGGATGGTATGGATATGTTCTTTAGGGACAGTATAATTAATTAATTGGTTCCATCTGTCTCCGTAAATTTCGGCACTCATTTCTGGAAGATGTCATCAAGATTTTTATCAAATAACCTCCTATAAATCATTTTCAATGTTAGAATCGGTTAGAGCGGTTTACAAAAAAAAAAAAATCGTTCAGAAAATTGGATTAAAGTATTTTGTCTTGAAACCTTCCCGTCAGGTTCTATGTTGATATCAAAATAAAATATCAATCTTAAAACTTTCTGTTGTTTTCCGTTTTAATTATTTTAACTGCCGACAATGATAAACAAACATATATCAGTTTCTAAAAACTACTTTTTCTTGGTCAAGCCAGATTCTTTACTTCTTCCATTTATAGCAAGCATCTCAGCGATGTTTTGAAACAAATAGTGAGCATGCAGTCCTTCGTCATAGTAACAGGTGATCTGTTACTTAAAGTATGTTTTAGTTCAGAAAATAGTAAATTAATCTAAATAAAATATAAAAATCAAGAAGCTGATTAGAAATTTATTTTTTACAAAAAAATAACCTTTATTGTCTTCAAAAAGGGATCAAATTAAACGAAACAACCTTTATTTGAGGGAGCTACTCTTTGTAATGTGACTTTACTATATTTCCAAACCAGCAGGCAAAAACTTATAGAATAATATTTAGTTGTATGCTTATGAAGTTCTCTGTGGGTGTAAAATTTATCTTTTATGCCTTTTTACACGGGCATTTTTACAGTTAAATTATAAATTCCAGTTTTTCTTTGTACGTACACATTTTTATTTTTATGTTACGTAAAATAAATAAATAAATAAATTCCTCGTTCTTTTAATGTTTACAATATTCTGGAATTAACTTTTTATAATTTTTCTTTTTCCATTTTACGAATGTTATGTTACAACATTATTGAACGTGTCCTATTGTCACAAAGCTTTACCACAATCCTTTTCTCTGAGTTAACATTCATGTCTATTGGACAAAATATTTCTGTCAGTTATTTTTTTTTTGCATTATGTCTCTCTAGTGATATTTTTTTTTTAAAATATGTCTCTTTATATCTGAGTAGTTTGTTTCTAAATCATGTTCTCCATACTATCACAAAGTTTAAGTATTTATATGGATGCCTGCAATTCAATTAAAGCAATCAAAGAATTGTATATATATGTATGTATTTGTAAAAGAATATTTCCATATCATGAGTTAGCATCTTCACAACAATATGCAACTATTGCTTGATAACCATTTCAAAATACATAACCTCTTTTAAAAAAATGTTATTAATATATTCAGTAATCAGCTGGGTGTTGTATTCAATGAGCCTAACCTAAATAACTTTCACCCATTCAAAAACTTCAATGAAACTTTAGAAGAAGTAGAATCTTTTAGGAGAAGTAGAATTATATTATAATTATGGGAGAAGCAAATTGCTGATGCAGCTGTTTTCAGCAACCTGCATATATTTGGTAATGTTTTTAATGGTTCGGATGTATTTTGAGAAAGACAGATTCTAGTTTTTCCCTTCAATGCAAAAAAAAAATTCTCTTTCTTTTCTTTGATTTAATGTTATTCTGGATGAAAATCCAAATTCATACGGATAAGATGTGGTTAGAACTTATTGAAAAGTAATTTTAAAATGTATTAAGGCAGTATCATGGTGTTGGAAATGTTATTGTTGAAATTACACACATTACTTGACTTTGTATAAACAATTTATATTTTAACATAACTAAGTGTGGAGAATGATTGTTTATAGAGAGGATAAAGTGGGCGAGCAAGTTGGTAGCGTAGCTAGATGAGAAATGTAATTCTGGCTATTCTATAGGCGTTTAGCTAGATTGACTAACTTGTAAAGAATTCTCTGGCGTGTAAAAAGGGAGAAAGGTTGATTAATTCTTCGTTATGGGCTACTCGATAATTATCAATAGTCCCTTGAATGTCGTATGAAAACGTTCCTTGAATTTTTCATTGCTTGTTATAGAAACTTAAAAGAAGAGTTTTTTTTCCCCTGAAATTGTCGGTGTGTTAATTCTTTCTTTTTTTCTAAGTTTTAAGTTCTTGTTGGGGACTGGTGGCAGCTCCAGGGGGATCCTTGATACTTGTAAGTTATAACCCATTCCGTACCATACAGTTTGGGTGCGACAGAGGCGGATAAGAACTCGTTCAAGCAAAATGCTGATGCGGCTGTTTTCAGCAACCTGGAGCTTCCAGCCGCTTGTTATGCAATAAAGGAATGTTTATTCCATTAACTTAGAATAGCACCAATATTTTTGATAACCTAGAGAACTATGGATAATTTAAAAAATATAAAGAAATTGTATAAACTTTGCCTCTATTATTCAATAAATGAAGCAGAGTTGATTAGCGAGAGCTTGATATAATTTGGTAATGTTTTCAATGTTTCGGATTTATTTTGAGAAAAACAAATTCTCGTTTCCCTTCTTTGCAAAAAAGTTTCTGTTTTTTTTCTTTGATTTAATGTTATTCTGGGTTGAAAATCCAAACTCATACGGATAAGATGTGGTAAACAGCATCAATAAAGGAAAGGCTACTGCTGGCATTCTTCTTTAATAGCATTTCAAAACGTGCCTTTTGCTAAATACAACATGCTTTGGTTTTTAAGCCCATGATCGCTGGATGTATATTAATCGTTGAATTTGGCCAATTCTTCTTGTCACATGAAATTTCAATGAAAAGAATTTCCTGGCCAATCATCGTTTTTGTGTTTAGTGATGGAAAGTAAAAGATAATTTGATTTTTTTCCAAATTATAAAAAAACGCTTTTTAAATCAAACCAACTTGTCCATTTCAGTGAGATATTCTTATATCTCTCAAAACACCACAACCTTCGCAGCGAGCGCTCTATTAAGCGTTAAATTGTCTTTTTTTTCCCTGAAAAATTTCTACAATGAATATAATTTTAATTGAAACAAGAGAGTGATTAAAGTAGTCTTTGACTAGACATAATTGCTAGAATATAATTTTGGGGATGTGTATCATTCCTTTGGGGTTGATCTAGCATCTTGAATCCTTAAGTCTCTTGTAAGAATTCAAGATATTATAGATCTCTCGGTTGATAATTGTTTTCCTTTTATAAAACATCAAACCTAGTCATAGAAATGGTTTGACGAAAATGAAGGATGCTACAAGTTTATTAATCAGAAAATCTGTTTGACTAAGATGGAATAGATAATTACAACTTCTGAAAAAAAACTTGTGATAATGTCCAAGGATGGTACTTGCTGGTAAATGTAGAAGAGCTAGAAGATTTTGAAAAAAAAAAAAGTATTCTCCTTACAGAAATTCTGATGCATAATGGCTATTCTTCAAGCATTATTTTACCCACCTTGCAAGATCCAAACGCTATCGTTCAACATTCTGGTGAAATTATACAGAGAGATAGGGTTGCCATATGAAAGGCAAAAAAATAAGATGACTTTAATGGATGTTAAGGGTAAAAAATAAAAGAGAACATAAAAGAGAATGAAACAATGTTATATATAAATATATAATATAAAGTCATAATATAAAAATATATAAAAAGATGTACTAACTACGTTATAAATACATACTGTATGTAAAAATCAGATGCATAAAATTGAAACATAATATTCTATTTTTTTAATACTCATAAAAAAAAGCCATATAATTTCAATATTAGCGAACATATATAAAAATATAAATATAAAAAAAATAAAGTATATAATATTCTTTAGTTATCTTCAAGATTTTCATCATTTCGCTGCTTTAATATTTATATTTTTATAAAAAAATATAGCTTCGCTAATTTTTATGCAAAAACCAGTAATGTTGTTTGTGGGGATTAAATACTATACTATTTTTATTTCTTGCAGTTTTACATTTAAAATTGTAGTAAAATTACTTGGAACATTTGTTGTAACCTGATATTTTTTTTTTCTAAAGAACTTGAATTTTTATTAACATTATGAATATAAATGAAAAAGCATAGATAATAAAAAAAAAGAAATCTTTCATAAAGAAAACATGTGAACTATTAGCTATTATAGCTGTGAGGACAACCGCGAGTTCATCATTCATATTATTATACTTCAAGTAGGTAGACTGATGATGACTTCGTAGTGAACGCGAGAGATGGCGCTGTTGTGCCTGTTGAAACTATCAATTATTAACCTAAATGTCTGTAACCTTCCCAACCTTTACCACTCTGTGAAGTTCCCGTATTATGATCTCATATTGCATTAAGTTACATTGTATTTAATAAACAGTTTTTTGTATAGTTTCATTTAATCGTGTTCTTTTCCTTTTCTTTTCATATCTAACAGTGCCCTCTATGGAAAAAAAACTACCGATAAATAAACACAAGTTTTTTCTAATGGCTTCACCATCTGTGCTTAGCTCCCTAAGAAATGCCAGAACTTTTAATCCCTTGTTTCAATTTTACTTTTGGCATTAGGGTTTTTAGGGTTATCAGTTGCTCTTAATTTGTGTGTTTATACTGTTAAGCCACTTTGAAAACATTTCTTTTATAAAAAAAGGTATTCAAAATCATCAGGCCTTAAAATTACAAAAAGGCCTGAGGAGTTTTTAAAGAAAAAGAATTCTTTGTTGCTCTACGTTTCGGGTACCATTTCAGGAACTCTTTAGGGTAGGAGAGGAGTAAACGTTGAGACTGAAAACATGTTTTTAGTCTCAAATTTTTACTTTCTCTTACTCCTAGTTAGAGGAAGTATTGTAATCATGTCAAATTTTCGATATCGAGTTTTCACCGGAAATTACAGTTTTAAGGTCCCCTGAGTCCAAAAAAGTGGGTTTTAGCAAATGGTATGTGAACAGCATAGCTCAAAAACGATAAACCGTAAAAAGTTGAAACTTGATATTCAGTTTAGGTATCACCATGTGATCTGACAGACAGACAGTACGTTATCTGTCAAAATTCCTCAACCGGAAGTACCACTTTGCTAGTTTTTTTTTTTTACTTTTTGCGTTTTTTTCTCAAAAATGGCTCCGACAAATTTCTTGAAACTTTGTATATAAACTAAATATACAAAGATCTACAACTTTTATTTAAAACATTTCTCTGGGAAAATTCACTTAAGGGCATTTTTTTTAGGGGAGAGGTGGGGGTTATGTTTTTCTCTAATGTGTTATCATAGTTAATTATACAATTCTATCATCCAAACAAAATTAATTAGAAATAAATAGATGGTTTAAAATTCTGAATTTCAAGGAAATTAGTAAACCAGAAGTGCGCTTTTACTGAACAGTTTTTTTTCAGTTTTCGACGAATTTCATTAAATTTGATACACAAACTATAAAATTTTGTCAATTATAATTTTGAGAAGTGGAGTAAGAGAAAGTTGTGTCAACGTTTATTCCTCTCCTACCCTAAAGAGCTCCTGAACAAGGTTACCCGAAACGTAAAGCAACATAGAATTCTTTTGATTTAAAAACTCCTCAGGCCATTGCCGTACAAACATCTCATTGTCATTTCTTTTATGGTTTCTAAATGGGACTTGATTTGTTTAAATTGTTTTCGTCTTCCTTTACTACAGTGAAAAAATAATATCAGCCCAAAACTGCGGGCCGTCGTGAATGTTGGATTGGGACTTTGGTTTTTTTATGAAAGTGGTAATACTCGCTACATTTGGAACTGTAACTGAAAAATAATCAACAATAATAAATCCTCTTATAGTTCTTATTCCTACAAAATAAATTGTATTTATTGCACGTATATATTATATGTATGAATTGTAGTTTATTCGCATGATTAATTCTAACATAATCTGCTTGAATCTGGTTGACAAATGGTAGCATTAGAAGGTTGAAATAGATACTCTGTTTGCCATACATCACACCGATATACGTACTATGTACGTGACTGTGACAAATCGCCATTATCTAATTGATAACCACACTATCTAATATATATATATTGTGGTATTAGAGAGATAGGACACACACGTTGTTAGATCTGTGTGGTAGCACTATTAACAGTAATAGTTAGTTACCTTGCTACTGTAATATTTCGTTTTATATACTTAATCATTTTATTTTGTTATCAGTGTGTTATCAGTGATTAGTTTCCTAATATTTGGTTTTTACTTAATATACCTGATTGGAATTCTGTAAGAGTAAGTCTTTCACTTAGTTCTCTGTAATGTCGTGCCAAATTTCCAAGATTCATTGGAGACAAATGTTTTGAAGTTCTAAGAGTCTGATAAAGTGGTTTTTATGAAACCTCTCTATGATGTGTGTGTGTTTACTTTCTGCAACTAAAGCTGGCTAGTAACCACACGTAACTATATACTTGAACGTTATACATTCGCAGTCGGCTTGTACAGGCATACCTAATCGTTTGTATGAAAAACTTGCACAAGTCAGAAAATGTTTTAAACTTTCATATTGCATACTTGTACGCGCCATCTTGTTCATGTTTAACTGAACGTGTGTGTGTGGCAGACTTGTGCAAGTCTCTGTGTCAGTTTCGTGCATGCCAGAGCAAGAGTTTGTTTTATTTACTTTTCGAGTTCATATAAAGGTCTCGATATTATTTTATTATTATGTCGGTTATATAAACAAAAAAGCATTACACACACCACACACGAGTAATCCCATCAACATCACGAATGTACCTATCCACAGATCCCTTACACACATCCACTCTCTCTCCCAAAAAATAAACAAATCCCTCAAAAAGCATATCCCCAATCTCATCACAGGCTTCACTACCACTAATAAACTTTCCAAACTATATACCAAACTAAAAGACCCTATCCCTAAACTCAACAAAACCCACACAGTATACAACATCAAATGCACTACACCACTTTGCAATGCCACGTATGTAGGAGAGAGCTCACAATACTTACACAAAAGACTAAAACAACACAAATATGACATCACCTCCAAAAAAATAGACAGCACAGCACTTTCCAAACATGCATTATCCCTAAATCATTCCTTTGACCTGCAAAACCCATCCATTTTAACAACACAACCTAATCACACAAAACGCCTCCTTGCAGAATCAATACATATCCACCTACAACCCAATCCCATAAACCACAAAAAAGACAAAGAAGTCATCTCATCACTCTACAACAACATCCTCCACTCCATTAAGTAGACATAATTGCATCCACCCAGCCCTTAGCGCCATCACCCTACATATTTTCCCCTGCTAATTCCCTTTTCCCCCTATCTATTCATCAAACTATTCCCATTAATCCGATCCATATTGCAATTAGCTTAAAATCCTTATTTATTAAAAATTTAATTAAAAAATTACATATATGTATATATATAAATATACATGTTTATTATATTTGTCCTACTTCTTAGTCCCTTCACTCCAACAATTCCTAACGGTACTCCCCCACCACCACCACTTTCCCCGGTGTTCCTTCTCAACCTTTCACTGGTAGTACACTCATAACCACAGTAATAATTTGAACATGTAGTGATAGGGCATACAAATTTTCCATTCTAAGGTCTGTAACATTTCCATAATTTTTCTACACTATCTGTATTTACCTTTTGAATTTGGTTTAGTTAGTTTTCCATTTCAATTTTTTTTTTTTTTATTGTTCTATTGCCATATTTTTTGTTTTTGTTTTTGTTCTGTTAATGCAAGCTAGATTTTTATGTATATTTTTTCCTTTATAGATAGCCCCTGAAGAAGACAAACAATGTTTGTCGAAACGTCGGGTTACTAATAAAAAACACTTAAAAATTTTTTTTGGTGTTTTCTTATGATACCCTCTGGCCGATCAGCCAACCAACAGATACTTCTGATCATTTCTAACGGCCAACAATTGCTACAATTTGACATTATGTCGGTTGATTTTAGGAAGGGTTACAGAGTAATTGTGGAAGAATTTATTCACATTTATGAAAGTGAACGATATTAATTTAATTAAATTAATGTGTGAATAGCTTTTTAGTTTCTTCAGCCATTCTTTACAACACAGAGAACGGATCTTTTCGTTGACTTTTTCTTTGGTAAATTAAAACAAGAGCAGCTAAAGTGAGCGCCTCTTCTTCGTCCATTGTAGCCATCTTTCAAGCATCTGCTAACACTTTTCAAGTATACCATGAGTCGTGTGGATCATATGTATACTTGCGCAAAAGACCTGTGCATTTATACCGTTCAAGTATGCAGTTACAGGTGTAGCCACCTTAAAGTTGATACTTACATTAAGATGGTACCTGGGAAACGCGACAATAAAGCTTTGGTGAAATTCGATACCACTTTGCTGAATTGCTGTTGCAGTTTTTTTTTAAACGATTTTTTCCTCAAAAATGGCTGCAACGATTTTCATTGCATTGAAAGAGTTCTACAACTTTTATTTAAAACATTTGTTACCGAAAAAATATATTTATGGTAGGTTTCTGGGGGGAAGAGGTTAAGTTAACTTCACTTTAAAGTGGCCATTTCAATATAGTGTTATACGATTCCCATCGTCTTTATAATATTATTAATAAGAATTTAATGTGTGGTCAAAATTGTGAGCGAAGACAATCGGGTTTTTCACCCGAGTATATAATCGATTGCAATTCCATTAACTTTGGTTGGTATAAGAAACTTTTGAGGATTTTTATCAATATAATGAAGAATTTTACCAAACAATATATCCAGAATATTTCGTCGACCAGATTGATGATATGAGAAGGGAGATGATGTGGAAAAAAAGATGTTTGAAAACATAGGACTACCTTAACTTCTGGTTCTGTTGCTGGTTAAGGAACTGTGTTTTGAAACGTTGATGTGACCAAAATAATAAGAGGCATCGTAACATATTTCGGCGCAAAAAAAATCGAAAAATCTAGTCTGAAACACTCACACAACTTTCTTTGACTCCAGTTCTTAAATATTAATTGACAAATTTTATAGTTTGTGTACCAAAATTTAATGAAATTCGTCGCGAAACTGGAAAAAAACTATTCAGTAAAAGCGCACATCCGGTTTATAAATTTTCCTTGAAACTCGGAATTTTAGCCATCTATTTATTTCTAATTAATTTTCTTTGGATGATAGAATTGTAAAATCAACTGTAAATAGCACTTTAGAGAAAAACATAACCCCCCTCCCCTCCCTTAAAAATGCCCTTAAATGAATTTTCCCAGAGAAATGTCTTAAATAAAAGTTGTAGATCTTTGTATGTTTAGTTATCAAGAAAATCGTCAGAGCCATTTTTTTTTGAGAAAATCGCGAAACAGTGAAAAAAATCATTTAGTAAAGTGGTAAAGTAAACTCACTTCCGGTTATCCGATTTTTTTTTTCAAACTCGGAATTTCAACAACATATTCAATTCTAATTAACATTATTTAGATGACAGAATTGTTGAATAAACTGAAATAGCACTTTAGATGAAAATCTAATCCCACCCTTCCCCCACAACTGCCTTTAAATGAATTTTCCCAGAGAAATGTTTCAAATAAAAGTTTGTAGCGCTTTGTATGTGTAGTTGATATATTCCAAATTCAATGAAAATCGTTAGAGCCATTTTTTGAGATAAACGCAAAAACGTAAAAAAAAAAAACAAACTAGTAAAGTAGTACTTCCGGTTGAGGGATTTTGACAGATGACCTACTGTCAGGTCCCATGGGTAATAACTATATGGAATATCAAGTTTGAACTTTCTACGATTTTTCGTTTTTGAGCTATGCTGTTTATACACTCACACAGAGACCATTTGCTAAAAACTACTTTTTCCGGATTCAGGGGACCTCAAAACGGATATTTCCGGTGAAAACTCGATATCGAAAATTTGACACGGTTACAATACTTCCTCTTCTTATTAGGAATCCTAATGGGAAGTAAAAATAGAGTTTAATGTTTAATATCGGGCGCTAAATTGAATTTTTAATAAATTGATTGGATTATACGTGACTTATCACAGTATAATGTCGACAAGAGAATCTTTAATAACTAAGAGAGAGGGAGAGAGAGTTTATATCTCGTTAAAACCATGTATTCATGATATTAAGAATAGTAGACAACAAGCTAATGAAGTCCATGTGACGTATACAAAAGGTTCTAACTTCCTTTTATTGGCAAAGTTGCTAATATTACTTTGATCTCAGATATTACTTCATTATCAACTTGTTCCAGTTTAATACTCATCCACACTATGTCCATTTTAATTTCTAAACAGTAAACAGCTTTTAAATATTTACTCCTATTTCTTACAGCAATAACGATAGCTGTTAATTTAGCTACTAAGTCACCTGTAGAGTAGTGTAATTAATTTGTTTGGTTGAAAGTTAATATCTATTGTCTTCCCTAATAAATCACTTTGATTCTTCTCAATAATGCGATTTTGGCTATCTCAGAATATAAATTGGGTTTCGTTTAATTTCCTAGGAATGTAGACTTTGAAAGTGCTTTCATTTTGTTGAGGCAAACAATCTCAGAGAAACTATGACACGATATTTCAGTACACATTATCTGATAAAAATTGATAAAAATGATGCTTTAGTAATTTTTTACTTTCTCTCACTCCCAGAAAGAGGAAGAATTGTAATCGTATCAAATTTTCGATATTGAGTTTTCAACGGAAATATCCGTTTTGAGGTCCCTTGAGTCCAAAAAAGTGGTTTTTAGCAAATGGTCTGTGTGCCTCAAAAACATTTTAGCAAATGTGAACAGCATACCTCAAAAAACCAAAAACCGTAGAAAGTTGAAACTTGATATTACGTTTAGGTATCACCATAGGATCTGACGGAGCGCTATCTGTCAAAATTCCTCATCCAGAATTACCACTTTACTAGTTTTTTTTTTTTTTACGTTTTTGCGTTTTTCTCAAAAATGGCTCCGTCGATTTTCTTCAAACTTAGTATATCATCTACACAAAGAGCTACAACTTTTATTTGCAACATTTCTCTGGGAAAATTCATTTAAGGGCACTTCTGGGGAGTTTTCATCTTAACTGCTATTTCAGTTTATTAGACAATTCTGTCATCTAAATAACTTTAATTAGAATTAAATATGATGTTGAAATTCCAAGTTTGAAAAAAATCGGATAACCGGAATTGCGTTTGTTTTAACACTTTACTAAATGATTTTTTTTTTCAGTTTTTCGCGATTTTCTCAAAAATGGCCCCGACAATTTTCTTGAAACTTCGTATATAAATTAAAAATGCCAAGATCTACATCTTTTATTTAAAACATTTCTCTGGAAAAATTTATTTAAGGTCACATTTAGGGGGTGGGGTGGGATTACAGCTTCTTCTAAAGTGGTATCATAGTTGGTTATACAATTCTATAATGCAAACCAAATTAATTAGAAATAAATAGATGGCCAAAATTCCAAGTTTTAAGAAAATTAGTAAACCGGAAGTGTGCTTTTACTGAACAGATTTTTTTTTCTGTTTTCGACGAATTTCGTTTATATTTGGTACACAAACTATAACATTTGTAAATTATAATTTTGAGAACTGGAGTAAGAGAAAGTTGTGTGAGTGTTACACACCAGATTTTTTTTTTTTTTTTAAATAATGTCTAGCGGAAGTATGTTGCAATATGTTTTCACGAACAAATCTTTGAACAATTTGAATTGAACTATTTTTAGATTTATGTAAGACAATCTCTTTTTCCATTGGCGCTACAATCCTAGGCACGTCTTGGCCTCCTTAAATAACGATTTCCAATCATGTTGATTCCATGCAATTGCTTTCTCTAATTCTGTACACCTAGCAGGTTTATCCTATCAATCGCCAAACTGTCCTTCCATCTGATTGTCTTAGCATCTGACACTTCTCACTCCTACGCTCTATGAGGGTTATAATATGTACTTTACAAACAGTACTGTATATTCTTCAGTTCTGTATTGTAATATATAATGTTTATTTGTCCCGCCATGGGAACATGGACCATAATTAAGGCGTATGATTCAGGCTTGAGCCTCTAAAAGATACAACATTTAAACTAATATTTGATTTTAATTAAAAATCTAGAAATACCTCAATCGCATCTGCCAAAAATTTGTTTTTTGAAGCTACCTGTCAGAAAGTTACTCAAAATAATATAAAAAATCTGGTGTGAAACACTCACACAACTTTCTGTTACTCCATTTCTCAAAATTATAATTGACAAATTTTATAGTTTGTGTACCAAATTTAATGAAATTTGTCGAAAACTGAAAAAAACTATTCAGTAAAAACGCATTTCCGGTTTACTGATATTCTTCAAATACGGAATTTCGGCCATCTATTTATTTCTAATTAATTTCATTTGGATGATAGAGTTGTCTAATCAAGTATAATACCACTTTAGAGGAAGCTGTAACCCTATCCCTCTCCTAAAAGTGCCCTTAAATGGATTTTCCCAGAGAAATGTTTTATATAAAAGTTGTAGATCTTGGAATGTTTAGTTTATATGTTCACTTTCAAGAAAATCGTCGGGGCCATTTTTGAGAAAATATCATATTTAGTAAAGTGTTAAAACAAAAGCACTTCCGGTTTTCCAATTTTTCTCAAACTCGGAATTTCAACAACATATTTAATTCTAATTAACATTATTTAAATGACCGAATTGTGTAATAACCTGAAATAGCACTTTAGAGGGTAACCTAACCCCACCTCTCCCCCAGAAGGGCCCTTAAATCAATTTTCCCAGAGAAATAATTCAAATAAATGTTGTAGCTCCTTGTATATGTAGTTGATGTGTGAAGTTTAAAGAAAATCCTTGGAGCCATTTTTGAGAAAAACGCAAAAAAGTAAAAAAGTCAACTAGTAAAGTGGTACTTCCGGTTGTGGAATTTTGACAGATAACGCACAGTCAGATCGCATGGTGATACCTAAACGGAATATTAAGTTTCAGTTTTCTACTGTTTTTCGTTTTTGAGCTGTGTTCATATACATACATACATATACACAGACCATTTGCTAAAAACCACTTTTTTGGACTCAGGGGACCTCAAAACGATATTTCCGGTGAAAACTCGATATCGAAAATTTGACACGTTTACAATACTTCCTCTTACTAGGAGTAAGAGAAAGTAAAAAATAATACTAAGATTACCCCAGAATACGGCAGATTATATATTATAGTTTTAGAAACCCAGATTGCACTAATATAGCTGTAAACATTAAAGCTCCATTTCGATTATTTAGTTAAACTTTTAAATCTCCCAGAAAATAGATATCCTATACTTTTGGTACTTAAGATTATTGAGAGAAATATTTAATGATACCGGGCCCTACAAAATACTAATTGAGTATGGTTTAGTATATGTTTTTAAAAACAATAGCTACAACGAATGGAATAATTTTTACTTTCTCTTACTCCCAGTAAGAGGAAGTATTGTAATCGTGTCAAATTTTCGATAACGAGTTTTCAACAGAAATAACCGTTTTGAGAGGTCCCCTGAGTACAGAAAAGTACTTTTTAACAAATGGTCTGTGTGTGTGTGTGTGTGTATGTGTATGTGAACAGCATAGCTCAAAAACGAAAAACGTAGAAAGTTGAAACTTAATATTCCGTTTAGGAATCCCCATTGGATCTGACTGTGTATTATCTGTCAGAATTCCTCAATCGGAAGTAACACTTTCGTAGTTGTTTTTTTTTTTACTTTTTTGCGTTTTTCTCAAAAAATTGCTCCGACGATTTTCTTCAAACTTTGTGTGTCAACTACACATACAAAGCGCTACAACTTTTATTTGAAACATTTCTCTGGGAAAATTCATTTAAGGGTACTTTTGTTGAGGGAGGGATGGGGTTAGGTTTTCCTCTAAAGAGCTATTTCAGTTTATTAGACAATTCTGTCATCTAAATAATGTTAATTAGAATTGAATATGTTGTTGAAATTCCGAGTTTGAAAAAAAAAAGTTTGAAAAAAAAAAAAACGGATAACCGGAAGTGCGTTTACTTTACCACTTTACTAAATGATTTTTTTCACTTTTTCGGGATTTTCACAAAAATGGTTCCGACGATTTTCTTGAAACTTCCATGTATAAACTAAACATACAAAGATCTACAACTTTTATTTAAAACATTTCTCTAGGAAAATTTATTTAGGGATAATTTTAGGGGGGGGAGGGGTTGGGTTATGTTTTTCTCTAAAGTTCTATCATAGTTGATTATACAATTCTATCATCCAAACAAAATTAATTAGAAATAAATAGATGGCGAAAATTCCGAGTTTCAAGGAAATTAGTAAACCGGAAGTGAGCTTTTACTGAACAGTTTTTTTTTTACTTTTCGACGAATTTCATTAAATTTGAAATACACAAACTATAAAATTTGTAAATTATAATTTTGAAAACTGGAGTAAGAGAAAGTTGTGTGCGTGTTTCACACCAGATTTTTTTTTTATAACATTTAGAGATAGAATTAAGTTAGTTATCACAGGAAACAGGTAATGTAATTATATATAGATTATTTTTGTTTTTATGGTACAAAAATAATGATAAGATTATTCTATTAATGTTTTCTTTTTGTAATGAAATTTTAAATAAAGACACTATTATTATTAATATTATTATTATTATTATTAAAAAAATAAATGTTTAATTATATTCAATATATTATGGATTAGATATACTGGGACATTTCTCTAGGCGAATCTCAGGCATTTTTAAACTGGGATTGTTCTATCAAATTAATGAGAATAATATTACAACTTAGAGTTGACAAGTCTTAGGTTGGGTAGGGTTGCAGTAACAAGTTGTATGTATTTGACAGTAAGAATATATGATGCAATCTCTGCTCTCTCTAGTTAGTCCCAGATTCATTATTCCCACTTCTTGCTTGACTGTAAGACTATGTAAGTGTCATTTATACAATTTATTATAATAAACTCTACATTTCTATTAGGAAATATATATAATATATTTGAAATAAGCAAAAATACTGTGGATGTCTACTACAACTTTTTTTAAATTAGATTAAAAAACTATTAAGCATATTAGGTTATCCTTAGTATGAACTTCATTCATTAATAAATCAAACAATAAGAAATTGAAAAGTAAATAAAATAACTTTATAACAAATTATTATCAAGCTTAAGTTCCATATACATAGAATAGAATAGAAGGGGGGGGGGCTCATTCCACTGCGACCTACAAATTGAGGTCTATTGTGGATCCCCTTAAGTTACAGAACAGCCCCCAGCTTTGCCCTCCTAAACAATCCTAGCAAAGCTGAGAGCGGCTCCGTCATGAAGCTTTCAGCTTCGGGATTGCCCGTCCCCAATTGAAGAAACCTAATCCTCGCCAGGCCGGTGCACTCACAAAGGATGTGCGCCGGGGTCTCCTCCTTTACCTTGCAGAATCGGTGTGTGATCTTGTCAAACAAAGCGGTAAGTGGACTGTATTTGATAGGGTGTAGTTCTTAATGCGGGGAAACAGAGAATACTAATTCAAATAAATATGAATAATAGAACGCTTACCTTGTAAGATGTGGACACTGGCTTAACAACGCCCCAAGGAAAGGGATCCCAAAAGGAAAAGAGAGTCGACTCCCCCACTCCCCTGGCCCCAGATACCTTTGTGAACGTAGATGGTGTCCTCCAGTCTAAAAGGCGAGCAGATTGAAGGCCAAGTAGGCATAAGTAGATTCCTTTGTATGATGTTCTGTACTCAAGCAGGGAACATGCGGTGTAACGAAAGAGGTGTAACGAAAGAGGTGAGAAACGAGACGCTCGTATACTTGCGGCAAACAAACAGAGAGAAAACGAAACACTCAATATGCGGGGTAGCACGTGGAAAATGTAGAGCACTTCCGTGCGCGTACGAGCGAGGGTACAACAGAATAAGTACAGAACTAGCAGAGAACTAAGAACTAACTGATTGGAGGTGAAGCTGAACAAATGAACGATCGGAAATTATCGTAATTACGATAACGGCCGAAAGTGACATATGTATTGCGGAAGGCATATATTGGGGGACAAAAAGGAGTTATGAGATTAAACAATCGGCATACTGCACTATCCGCAAGTTGTAGGTGGTGCATGTGTCTATTCAGCCTACAATGCCCTGTTAGTAGGCCCACAATTAACCTTATATCCCTTCGGGTCTGGCTCAGTAGGTCTTTGGTAAATTTAGGCAAATGTCTTTTAATGAAGAGCTTTGCCTGCCTCTGTCCTGGTGTTCCCTCCCACCAACGCAGACGCTGATCTTCTATCCACCCCCTGATAGAAGTTTGAATGAGGCTCCTGGACAAGCCGCAGAAGGGTTCGGGGCCTATAAAGGTATCCTGCGAGCCCTCCCTCGCTAGGGCATCCGCCCTCTCATTGCCCAGGAACCCCGCATGTCCCGGTACCCAGACGAGTGTCAGTTTATTCCGAGTACCCACCTCGGTGAGGGCAAGTAGGCAGTCCCACACCAAGTTCCAAATACATAAGTGAAACTTAAGTTCCAATATGAGTTCTAGAATATAGGTTACCGGCAAGGTATGAAATTCAGGCCTTCTGTAGAATCTAACTACTTTAGGCAAAGTAAGAAATATCCTTTTTATTTCATACTTTGGCTAGGCATTCTACAGAATGTTTACGTCGTCTTAGGCAAAGTATGGAAAGACTTAAAAACTGTATCTATTAATGGCAATATAATAATAAATTATGGCTTAATTATTGATGCTAAATTTTACCGAAGGAATGCTACTATTTGTGCCCTTTTACCAATGATATTATTAGTAATCAGATATCACATTATATTTTCTTTCAAGATCTATAAATTCTTTTATAAATGCTCATTTAGAGGATTTAAGTTGTATTAGAAGTTTTGTTAAAAATACACTATTCCTTGCTGTAGTATTTCTTCTTTTCCGCAGTATCTCCTCAAAACTGCATCGAAACACATTTTTAATCCATCTTTATGGATAAAGTTAAAAATAAAGATAAAACCACACGGGACAACCTGAACACATAACCAACCTCACGGACTACACAGCTGAACAGAGAAGGTTACTTTGCCTGCTTCGCCATATTAGAGAAATAGGGTAAATTCTATACATTGCCTGACTTGTTTAGGTATTATATGAAATGCCTAGGCATTCTATAGAATGCCTGAATTTCATTCTTTCCCGGTTTACATATGCATACAGTGGGAAACTTACACGCATACTGTTAAAAGTGTGTTTCTCGTGTTATAAGCGTATTTTACTTTCTCTTACTCCTAGTAAGAGGAAGTATTGTAATCGTGTCAAATTTTCGATATCGAGTTTTCACAGGAAATATCCGTTTTGAGGTACCCTGTGCCCAAAAAAGTGATTTTTAGCAAATGGTCTGTGTCTGTGTGTATGTGTTTGTGAATGTGAACAGCATAGCTCATAAACGAAAAACCGTTGATATTACATTTACGTATCACCATAGGATCTAACGATGCGTTATCTGTCAAAATTTCTCAACCGGAAGTAACACTTTCCTAGTTGGTTTTTTTTACTTTTTGCGTTTTTCTCAAAAAATGGCTCCGACTATTTTCTTTAAACTTCGTATATCAGCTACACATACAAAAAGCTACAACTTTTATTTCTCCGGGAAAATTCATTTAAGGGCACTTCTGGGGGAGGGGTGGGGGTGAAGTTTTCGTCTTAACTGCTATTTCAGATTATTAGACAATTCTGTCTACTAAAAAATGTTAATTAAAATTAAATATGTTTTTGAAATTCTGAGTTTGAAAAAAAAAAACGGATAACCGGAAGAGCGTTTGTTTCAACATTTTACTAAATGATTTTTTCAGTTTTTCGCGATTTTCTCAAAAATGGCTCCGACGATTTTTCTTGAAGCTTCGTATGAAAATTAAAAATGCAAAGATCTACATCTTTTAGTTATAACATTTCTTTGGAAAAAATTATTTTAGGGCACTTTTAGGGGAGGGGTGGGGTTACAGCTTCATCTAAAGTGGTATCATAGTTGATTATACAATTCTATCATCCAAACAAAATTAATTAGAAATAAATAGATGGCCAAAATTCCAAGTTTTAATAAAAAAAATCTGGTATGAAACGCTCACACAACTTTCTCTTACTCCAGTTCTCAAAATATAATTGACAAATTATAAGTTTGTGCACCAAATTTAATGAAATTTGTCGAAAACTGAAAGAAACTATTCAGTAAAAGCGCACTTCCGGTTTACTGATTTTCTCCACACCCGGAATTTTGGCCAACTATTTATTTCTAATTAATTTCATTTGGATGATAGAGTTGTATAATCAAGTATGATACCACTTTAGAGGAAGCTGTAAGCCTACCCCTCTCCTAAAAGTGCCCTTAAGTGAATTTTCCCAGAGAAATGTTTTATATAAAAGTTGTAGATCTTTGAATGTTTAGTTTATATGTGTAGATTCAAGAAAATCGTCGGGGCCATTTTTAAGAAAATCGCGAAAAAGTGAAAAAATCATATTTAATAAAGTGTTAAAACAAAATCACTTCCGGTTTTCCGATTTTTCTCAAACTCGGAATTTCAACAACATATTTAATTCTAATTAACATTATTTAAATGACCGAATTGTGTAATAACCTGAAATAGCACTTTAGAGGGTAACCTAACCCCACCCCTCCCCCAGAAGGGCGCTTAAATCAATTTTCCCAGAGAAACGTTTCAGATAAAAGTTGTAGCTCCTTGTATATGTAGTTGATGTATCAAGTTTAAAGAAAATCGTTGCGAGTCATTTTTGAGAAAAACGCAAAAAAGTAAAAAAGTCAACTAGTAAAGTGGTACTTCCGGTTGAGGAATTTTGACAGATAACGCACCGTCAGATCGCATGGTGATAGCTAAACGGAATATTAAGTTTCAACTTTCTACGGTTTTCGTTTTTGAGCTATGCTGTTCACATACATACTTACACATACGGACACACACACACACACACACACACACACACACACACACACACACACACAAACACACACACACAAACAGTCCGTCCATTTGCTAAAAACCACTTTTTTTGACTCAGGGACCTGAAAACGGATATTTCGGTGAAACTCGACATCGATTTTTTTTTTTTTTTTTTTTTTTTTTTTTTTTTTTTTTTTTTTGCCTGGTGAACTAGCACACTAGCCATAGGGATGTAGTCACTCACTAAATGGACAGTTGAATGTTTGTTTGTGCGTTAGTTGGAAGTGTGTTAGGGTATTCATATATTTATCTTATTCTTTTTTATAAATTTGTACAATTCTGTTAATAATGAAAAGTCCGCCAGTCGTAGGATTGTATGTAAGTTAGTGGGTTGAGGAATTTTGGTATTTAATATGTCCGACCATAGTTTGTCATGTCCTTCAGTGTAAAGTCTGCATTCCAATATAATGTGGTTGCTGTCCGCAGTCACATCGTTCATACAGGTGCAGAACGGCGTGTCTGCAAGACCTATTCTATGAAGGTGCTGAGGGGAGAAGTTATGGTTGAATCGCAACCTGACTATAGTAGATACAAAGTTTCTGGAGGCATCCTGAGTTGAAAACCAAGGAGCCACCGGTATAGACGGTTGGAGAGAGGCGTAATATTTTCCCTTGATTAAAGCCGATTTCGTGTGTTCTTTCTGCCATTTTTTGTAAATACCTTTTTTAATGTTGTTTTTTATGTCAAGGGAGGATAGCACGTGCAGGGGTACTCCATCTACAGTAGCTGCCTTGGCATATTTATCCGCTTCTTCATTGGCGGTAATACCCGCGTGCCCCTTAATCCAGACGATATGAATTTGTTTAGATTTATCAATAACATTCCTATGGTGGAGTAACTCTAAAGTTTCACCTATCTGATATGAGAGCTTAGGTACCGGGGATTTCAATTTTTGCAGCACACTCATGCTGTCGGACAGAATGACAATATTACTTGCCTCCGTCGTCAGACCGTACCCAATAGCTTTGTTGATAGCCATTAATTCAGCTGTAAAAATGGAGCAAGAATCATCCAATTTGAATTGAAGTGCAAGCTGCTTTTGTGGATCAAAGACTGCACAACCCACCCCTGAATCAGATTTGGATCCGTCCGTGAATAGTCGATATGCATCTGGGAATCTTTCTATTAGAAGAGAGTTTAATAAATTGTTGCTGGGAAGGATGTGAGGATTGTTTTGATTATATAGCGTGGTCAGTATATTGTAATTAATTCTATTGAAAGTGTTAAAATTGTAGTTGAACTGAGGTATTTTATTATATTTTTCTAATCTTTGCGTGATATTGGCTAATGAACAATATGAGTCTACAAGCAGCAGTATATCTTTTCTTTTTTTTGGCCAGAATTTATGAGTCAGATGGGGATAGTGATATTAGCTATCTTAGTGATAACCAGATGATCTTTGATCAGTATCCTATCAGCAATAAATCTGCCCGCCAACAGCTCCCTACGCAAATGTAGAGGGAATTCCTTGGCCTCTGCTAATAAAGCATTGGTGGGAGTGGAAATGAGAGCACCCAAACACGAACGGAGTGATTTATACTGCATTTTGTCTACCTTTTTTAGCCAAGTTTTGTTAGCATCACCATATACAACACACCCATAATCTAAACGGGATCTTATTAGTTGTCTGTATAGAAGCAGTGATATTTTTACATCAGCGCCATAAGTGTGATGGTTGATGCATCTGATGACATTTAGAGAGGCTTCACAGTTTGCAAGTAAGGTGTTGATATGGACTCCCCAAGTGAGTTTCTTATCCAGATACATGCCAAGGTAGCGCACCGAGGGGCGTACACTCAGCCTAAGACCACCTACCTGAACCACCTGAGGCACATCATATTTACGGTGACGAGCAAATACCATAACACTGCTTTTATCTTCAGAGATATTTAAGCCATTGGAGAGGCACCATGCGTTAAGCTTGTGTATTGCCTGGTCTATAGACGTTAGGGCCCCTGATATAGATTGATTTTGAGAATATATAGCAATGTCGTCCGCATATTGTATTGGGGAAATATCTGGGTTAAAAATCTGGCCTATATCTGCGGAATATATATTGAATAGAGTAGGGCTGAGTACTGCTCCCTGAGGCAATCCCAATCCAGCGTTTCTGGGACCATAGTCCGTGTCGTTGTATTTCACCAACACTTTTCTCTCATGTAGTAAGTTGTAGACATGCTTAATTATCCTATTGGGAATACCAAGTTTAATCATTTTGTCAATCAAGCATTTAATACTAACATGGTTATAGGCATTAGATAAATCTATAAATGCACAAACTAAATAGTTATTGTTGGCAAAATTGTCATATATATCTGCAATGAGAGCGGTGATTGAGTCTAATGTGCTGTACCCTCGCCTGAAGTCATGTTGAAAAGGAGGTATTTTGTTTTTGGATTCCATCCACCATTCCAGCCTAGCCTTTATTAGCCTTTCGAATGTTTTCCCCACACTGGATGTCAGGGAAATCGGCCGGTACGAGGTATATACCGCTGGCTCTTTATTGAATTTCAGAATGGGCAGTACAGTTTGTATGTTCCATTCCGATATCCTGCAGTCACTACTCCAGATATTGTTGATAATTTTCAGCAGAATCCTTTTTCCTAGTGAGGGTAGTTTCTTCAGCATAGGATAAAGGATTCCGTCATGGCCTGGTGCCGTATTGTTAGAAGACTTGAGAGCCGCCTCCAGTTCTCCAAAGGTAAAGTCGCCATTTAACGGGTGGTTCAGATCTCCTGGGAATTCCATTTCCTCTGCCACATAGTCAGGTGTCAAGTACATGAGAAAGTCTTGCAGCCAACTACCTTCATCTTGGCGAATTCTGCCACAGGATCTACCTTTTAATCTTTTAATTTTATCCCAGATAAAATCTTTAATAGGAGTATTTCTGTCTATGCTAGTGCAGAATTTTATCCAGCTTTTCTTTTTTTTCTCTTTATATATTTTTTTTGATTTTGCTGTGGAGCGCTGCAATACTATAAAATTGTCCCAGGTAGAAGATTGATTATATTTCTTTAAAGATTTAATATTCTCCCGTCTAGCAATCTCACATTCTTCATCCCACCAAGGCTTTAAAAGGGTTTTATTTTTACCAATGTAGGGTTTACGTTTAGGGATCGTTGCCGTGGCGGCCAAGTTTATTACTTCTATAAATTGTTTGTATGCCACCATTGGGTGCAGAGCATCCCAATCGATGCTTAATAATCGATTGTCGATTTCAGTGGCATATTTTTCCCAATCAACTGTTTTTATATTCCATCCTAAACCCATATTGCCGTGGCTACCACTGTTGTAATTATTGCTGCTATTGTTGATGTTGCTGTAGGAGAGGGTATTATTATCATTATTATTTGTATTGAAGTTGTTATTGATGTTATTGTATCTGTACTCAGTGAAGTTAGTCGTATTTACATTAATGCCAATATACGATATCTTAAGCAAGATACCCAGATGATTCGACCCTAAAGGTTCTTGAATAGTTTTCCATTCACAGTAAGGCATAAGAGCCGGCGAACAGATAGTTAAATCTATTGCATTAGGAGTTTGTGTTGGCATTGAAACCATAGTGGGAGAACCATCATTAAGTAAACACAAATTATAATTATTTATTGCGTCAATCACACCTCTGCCCCCCGCATCCTCATACCCACAACCAAAACTTCTGTGATGGGCGTTGAAGTCGCCACACAAAATCACAGGGGTGGTGATGTGATTTAATAACCTCGCCATAAATTATCTGTCATAACAAATCTTGGACTACAGTATACTGAGATTACAGTCACTTCCCTACAATTGATTTTTAATGAGACCCCACAGGTTTGAATTTTTTGAGTATTTACTTGAGTGTTGAAATTAACTGTGTTATATAGATGTTTTTTATGGATTAGTATACCACTTCCGCCATATCCATCCTGTCTGTCAGCTCTAATAAAATTGTAACCCGATATGGAAGAAGGTTTGTTTGTATGTAACCAAGTCTCAGAGATAGTTGCTACGTCAATGCGATTACGTTTTAAGTATGCCTCTAATGCTTCTCTATTGGAGTTTAATGATCTAATATTAATTTGGAGAAGATTAAACATAAATTATAGAGGGGTGAGAAGGAAGTTAGAAGTAATTGAGGGTGACGATAGCATATGTACGATTTTTTTTTTTTTTGAGGACGCAAGCTCGACGCAGTTATCGCATCTCATATCTCTAATTGTATCAGTCTTTGTGTGGAGCGTATTCGTATAAGGGGGGGTAGTAATTATAATTATAATAGATAGGTCATAAATTTGTGTAAACAGAGGGCGATAGTAATTAATCTGCGATGTTTTCAAGGAGCAGTCTTTTAGGATACTCACATCTCTGTTGATAGAATTACACGTGATATGGGGTAGAGGAATATCATATCTTTGATTACGGTTTATTTTTAATTTAGTTAAGTTAATTATAAACATTAATTTCCGCATTCATACAAGAATAAGGAGAACGAGAATTAATTAGGGATAAGGGCGTATCTGAAAAGGTTATTAGAAACAGTTAAAGTTGAAAAATTTGAAATAAAATTTAATATTGTGAAATTTTGGTAGCGAGTGCGTAAAAAATACGATCACGTTGTTTGGTATAAACTGTTAGTTTGTAATATTTGTTGTTGTTGATTAGCCGGAGAGGCATCTATTTGAATACTTTGACCTGTATTACTACTTGTTTGTCCGACTGTTTGCATTGTTGGAGGTTGTTTACTTTTTGCAATTAGTTGTTCTAATTTATTTCCTAATAATTTAAAAATATCTTCAGTGTCCATTGATATTTCATTATTAACTTTATGAACTAAGTTAATTATATGCTGAACTTGTTTGTCTCTTATTAAAGTTTTTTGAATTTCTTGATTTTTGTTAGTTACAGAATTATCTATTTTATTTTTTTCTGTCGTTCGCCTCAGTTCATCTGAATTTACGATTTTTAAGTTATCATTAACAGGTGTAGCAATTTTAGTTAGATTTTTGGCACTATGAATATTTTTTTTTTTATTTATTTTGTTAATTTTATATTGTTTAGGCCTAGAATACGATGCCGAGACACTATCTTCTAAAGAAGGGAAATCTAATTGTTCTTCTCCTAATAACTCGAACTTATTTTTAGTTACTGTTGCGTAGGAGTTAGCTAACAATTTGTTTTTATTAACAGAATTTTGGGCTATTCTGACAGGGCACTCTCTGTATGTAGATCTGTGGTCCCCATTACAGTGAACACAGACTGGCATCACCGCCTCTACCATGGAACATTCGTTAATATTATGTTCTCCAGAACAGTGGTCGCATCTCTGTTTACTTCCACACTGCTCTTCCGAGTGGTTAAAACGCAAACAATTACGACATTGTCGTAGAGGAGGAACATATTGTTCCACTTTACAGCGCGCTCCGTATAATGAAACATATTGAGGTAATGTCTGGCTATCGAATGTTATTATGCATACAGGTAGACTAGAATTAGCCATCTGGTTCCCTACTGCTACTTTACGAGTCAGACGTCTTACGTTTATTGCAGGCACCGGAGACTCAATTTCTTTCAAAATTTCTTCCTCCTCCAGTGTAGTGTCTACATCACGTATAACTCCAGTAGAATTTACTCGAAAATTTGGGATATATGCAGTTATTTCCCTCTGCTTAAATAAGTTCAAATCTAATAAATTATTTGCTCCCTCAGGAGTCTTTAGAGTAATTTGTATACGATTTTTGCCAGTTATAGATATATCTGAAATTTCCTTTTTATATGTGCTGGCTGAATTAAATAGCCATTTGCCAAGAGCCATCCTATGAACTTTCCCCAGATTCCCTTTGTTGCCCTCTAAATTGATAGTATAAGGGCCCTTATCTCCGACCCTCTGTTTTTCAGAGCCAAATTCAGGTAATTTTTAGTATTTGAATCCGTATTTAGTGTTTTGTTATAAACTTCCTGTAGACGAACTTTCCCCTTAATTACAGGCTGTTCTTCACAAGGGCGTTTATTACTTGTCTGAGGTCTAGTATCCATTACCATATTATTGTTAGTATTGTGAGAATTTTCACCACCTAATTCCAAATTGGTAGTTTCCATACCCTCCAGTACATTACTAGTGTTAGTATTACTTAGTTTATTATTAGAGTTATTAATTAAATATGAAAATGGCTTATCTATTTGATGTTCTCCTGCGATGTTGGGGGGCTCCTCCCCCCCGCTCTCCGTAGACATAGTGTAACTACACTATTGGCCGTTATATAGTTTGTCACAATGAAGAAAAGAATAAAAAAAAAACAAAAACAAAGAAAAAAAAAAAAAAGAAAAGAAAAAAAGAAAGAAGAAAAGAAATTTTTTTTTTTTTTTTTTAGATAAAAAAATTGGGGGAAAAAAAAAAAGGAAAGGAAAAAGTAGAATAGAGAGAAAAGTAAAAGGAAGAGAACTGAATAAAAATAAAATTACTATCTTGAGAGAAAAAAGTAAATTAGAATAACTTAGAATTAAAGAGAATTTTAACTTACTGAGACAAGCACACTACGATGTGTACAGTTCGAGGTTCGAACAACAAAAAAGGTATCGAAAATTTGACACGATTACAATACTTCCTCTTACTAGGAGTAAGAGAAAGTAATTAGATAGCCGGAAGTACGCTTTTACTGAACAGTTTTTTTTCAGTTTTCGACAAATTTCGTTATAATTGGTAAACAACTTATAACATTTTTTTGGTAATTATAATTTTGAGAACAGGAATAAGAGAAAGTTGTGTGAGTGTTTCACACCAGATTTTTTTCGTGAATTTAGGCCGAAAATGTGATTTGTTTGATTAAATTAATGTTTTCTGATAACTGGTACGTTTTCTTTGCGGACCGTTCCCATATTTTGGCAAACGCTAATATAATTGCATTTCCCATTCCACGTATGAAGATTTTATTTCACCATTTTTTGTTTATTATTGGGAAGATTTAAATTTTAATTTTGTGAGTAATTAAATTTAAATCTTTAGTCGCAGTTAAAAAGAAATTCTTGTCCAAACATGGAGGAAATAAAAAAAGAAAGTTTAATTAAAAAAAAAATATTAAAAAAAAAGATAATACTTTTGAAAGTACCACATTATTAAAAAAATTAATAGATGACATGCTTCAGTAAAAAAGCTCAGTCAAGCTTATAAAATTGTTTGAATAGGAAAAATAAGAGCTTATCATAAGTATAGAAAATAGTGTTGGCTGAAAATTGACGTCTTTGTAAAAAGAGGTTCTTGGCCTCATTCTAGAATTAAAGAGAGAGATAGGGTGTAGTTTGTAAAAGACGGAGAGACAAATGCCAAGATATTAAAATAAGTGGTTATTTCTTTTTCTAATAAGAATTTTAACCTTGATTTAAGAGATTTTACTAGTTTTATCGAACAAGTCTTTCTACTTATCCAAGAACATTTTTCATTCAAATGTATAACTGCGATTTGCATTATTTATGACCATTTCTCAATAGTTGCTCCACCTTATACTTGGTTTCGATGTAATCGAATAAATCTATCTCCCTGTTAGTTTTTCGGAAATGTTATTTGTTGATACTTCCGCATTTTTTTTTTTTTTCAAACATTTAATGTATATTAATATTATATAGATGGCTGAACCATAATATTGTACTGAAGTGGCACTTTTAAGAAAAGCTAAACGCTACTTTTCCCCCCAGAACTTACCAAAGGTTTTTTTTTTTTTTTTTGAAGGGGGACCAATGCACTGCGACCTTTCGATCTATTGTGCTATGCCCCTTGGGTGCCGCAGGTTGTTGTCCACAACACCCGAATAAATGTCCTTTGAACATCCATTCTACAAAACCTCCATCAGGTTGAGATCCCTAAGGAATCCCAATACCCTGACAGGCTCTAGGGAGGGTATATCCCCCTCCTCCACCTGATAGCTACCCAGGTTCTTGAATCTTAACTGAGTGGCAGCCTCGCAGTCTATTAGGAGATGTAATGAAGTTTCCTCCAACTCCCCACAGAATCTGCATGAGCTGTCATTTTCCAAACCCAGCTTCACTAGGTGTCCCCTAAGTCGGTAATATCCCGTGAGGAAACCCGTAAGAACGTGGAGCTTGTCCTTTTGCTCAATCCGATGCAGGCCTCCGATCTCCATTGGTTATAATTTTCCAGGCAGATCTTGGCCTGCCGCAAACCGGGTAGGGAGTACCACAGTTGACATCTCCTCGTCTCCTCCTCCTTTCTAAGTTCCTCCAACAGAAACTGGTCGCTGACCTTACAAAAAAGGTTCCGGCCCTAGAAGCGGGATCGTAGCGCCTATCTTGGCCAGGGCGTCCGGCCGTCTCATTCCCTTCAATGCCAACATGCCCCCCGGCACCCATCAAAGGGTAACTTTATTCTTCCTGCCTAGGTTATTAAGTTTACCTAGGCATTCCCAGACCATTTTTAGAGCTGATAACTGATGCACTCAATGCTCTAATGGCTGCTTGACTAACGGAAAGGATTACAATCTCCTGGTTCCTATATCCCCTGTGGAGGTTAAATTGTACGCATCTTCCAATAGCGTGTGTCTCCGCCTGGAAGATGCTGGGAAACTTACCCATGGGTTCCGAGTGTTTGATCCTTGGACCAACCATCCCCCGCCCCAGTCCCCTCGAGGGTCTTAGGCCCATCAGTATACCATTTAATGGCATGTTCCTTAATGCCCAACAGAGCGGATCCTTCGCTCCGCCCACTTTTGGTGCCCAGCTCCAGAGAGAAACTTTTTAATGAAGCTGTATTTCTTAATCATGCCATCTAGGGAGCCAAAGATGAAGCCACTTAAGGGGACCCAAAGATGAAGATAACCTCTCCCCAACCCCCCGGCCAGCTCTCCCCCTGCACCACCCTTAGAGATCCTGAGAAGAGCTCCCTTCGCCGCCCTTTCCACCAGCCCCAAAAAATCTGTCCAAAAAGGCTTCCAACACTTGGAAATTATTTTTATATAAAGAATCGGAAAAATTTTGTCTAGAATACAATGTATCTATTGAGGAGCAATTAATAAATAAGAACTGTAATATTAAATCCATCGTAGAAAAAGTAAAAGAAAAAGTAATTCTTCGATATAAATGTAACGCACAAGAGGTGCAGAGGTGACAGATTGGGGATAACCTCAATCCCGGCGGTGGGACAAGTCCGAATAGCACCCGTCATGCATAAGCATGCGAGCCGCTGTATCTTGTCAAGAGACCTCTTGACTGATGCCACCTTGGTCTTCCCAAAGCATGCCACTGCGCCGTAGGTGATAACCAGTCTCACCATCATGGTGTACATCCACCGTAGGATACTCGGGAGGCATCCCCAGGATTTGCCCGCCATCCTCCTACATACCATAACAATCGATTCAATATGTTTCCTCCATAGGATTTTTGAATAAAGTTTGAAAAAAAATAAGAAATTAGCAAAGTCGAACTTCCGATTCATGGATTTTGCCCGAAACCTTCCTGTTTGACGCTGAGTAGTAAGTACCTAAACGGAGTACCAACTTTGAGCTTCCTGCGATATGACACACAGTAACACATATACGACACACTCAGTGTCAAAACATATTTTTTCCAACTCAGGGAGCCCCAAAACATGTATTTCTGAGGGGTGACAAACTACATTTCAAAAATTTGCCTCGATTACAATACATCCTCTCAACAGTTGCAAGAGAAAGTACTATGTTAAATAAACAAAAACATTTAATTGGGTTGTATTTCGGCTGTATTTTAATAATAATAGAGTGCTAATTATTTTGAGCCATTTCAAGAACGGCAAAAATGCTAAAGAACTTGTAACACAGCTTATCTTCTTTCTTGCTTTGTTTATCCGGCGCTACAGTTCGATATGAACTTTGGCCTCCCGTACAATCCTGTTCCAGGTATCCCGATCCAACGCCTTCGTCCGCCATGCAGTCACTCCAAGTCTGATTAGGTCCTGCTCCACATCTCTCTACCAGCTCGTCTTCTCTTTCCATTAAACTCCTGCTTCATTATTTTTCTTGTCATCAGTCCCTCTGGTAATCACTCTATATGCCCAAGCCACCTTATTCTTCTCGACTTGACAAGCCTAACTATATTCTCATGCTCCATGAGTTTATGAAGTTCTCTATTCTTCCTAACTTGCCATGTGCCCATGTAAACAAACTGGACCAAATATGCGTCTGAGTATTTTCTTTCAAAAGACCCTTAGGGCTAGCTAGCTGGTCTGAAACTTTCAGGGACCATGTTTCGGCTCCATAGCACATATCGGCCTAATCAGCGATTTATACATTTTTTAAGTTTGGTTTGTCCTAGTTAACAGTCTTGATTTCAAAAGTTTTTGCAGGACAAAGTAAGCTCTATTTCCCGCCCATGATTCTACTTCTGATCTCCTCACTTCCCTTGTTTTCGTAGTTTAATTCTACTCCAAGGTATGTGAAACGATCAACAGCTTCAAAGCAATAGTTGCCTATGAAATGTTATTCGTGTGTTGTGATGTTGTAGTTTGTAGTGGTCGCTTGTGGCATGAGCGGTTTTGTAAAGGGCTTGTGTTTGTAAGTTTGAAGAGAGAGAAGTAATAAGACTCGTAATTAAGAAAACACTGGTAGATTCAATTAAATATATCTTTAAGGATATTTAAATGCTATTCAATAACACAGCAATATGCTTATTAATTTACTGAAATTAGTTGGAATAAACTCTTATATTTTAACTTAAACTGCCTCTGATTCTAAGAGAGCGAAAAACAAGTGTTCTGGCTTGAATGTCTGTTTTAGACTGTGTTGAAGGAATGTTTTTTAATTGTTCGTTCAAATCTTCCCCTGTGAGAAGAAGGGGAAGGTTCATGAACTCTTCCTGTAACTGTACTTCTTTTACCTGGGTTACCCTTTTGCCAACAAACTCGCATTTTTCTCATAATTTTCTTCAATTAAAATAGATATAATTTCTTGCATCCATCACACCTACAACCAAGTTACATGGTCTTCTTCTTGAGTCAGAAGTGGATATCACCATGTATTTAGTTTTAGTTTCATTAATTTCTAGGCCAACCTTTTTACTTTCCTTGTCTAATTCGAGAAGTAGCTCTTTTAGGGCGTTTTCGCTTGTGCTTAATATGAATATATCATCTCCATATCCTACAATTTGCAAAGTACGACTTGTGAGGTTACCATTTATGGAGTACCAGGTTGAAGAGGATTACAGATAGAGCATCTCCTTGCCTCACACCGGCATTAAACATAATCTTACGACTAGTCTGATGACACTAACTTCTCAGGTTGTGCCAAAAAAAAAAAAAAAAATTAAAGCGTGATTTACATGTTATTGTTAAAAGGCAATTGGCAAGAGAGTACAGACATTTTGCGCAGCCCCAAAACAATCTGTCCAAAAAGGCTTCCAACACTTGGAAATTATTTTTATATAAAGAATCGGAAAAATTTTGTCTAGAATACAATGTATCTATTGAGGAGCAATTAATAAATAAGAACTGTAATATTAAATCCATCGTAGAAAAAATAAAAGAAAAAAATAATTGTTCGATATAAACGTAACACACAAGAGAGTAACTATCCCCACATATTGCAGAAAAATGTTTTAGTTGGTGATAAATTCTGTGAAGTATTAATTTAAATTCTACGTTGTAAAAAATTATTTCAATTGAAAAAAGTCAACTTGACCTCGAGAGGTCACTTTGACTTTGCAGAACCCATGACCAGGAACAAATTTTTTATCTGGTGTTGTTTGATGTATGAAGAGTAGATAGTTGGAATTTTGATCAGAATCATTCTGAACTGGTTAGATCAAAGAAAGAAATATAAAATGTTAAGAGGTTATAGCCAATGGGAGGCGATTTACGTCTGGTAAATTTGAATATTTTTATAGCACAATTGTTGCGGCTCACACAAAAGTAAAGCCTCCATTTCACCAAATTTGCTACTACCACCAAGATCTGCACCAGCGATGGCTTTAGGCAGGCTCTTGCCCAGAAACTTCTCATCGTTCATCGCCGCGACTCTCTTCTCGTCAAGACATAATAGTAGTATGAATAACCTATATAAGTAACAACATTGCAGTTTAAAAAAACTACAACATTAATTAACCCAGAGCTTATTAATAACTATCTTTGTCATCAAAAGATGGCTGAAGTCAATGTAGGTCAAATTGCAATAGTTAATGCGATATTTTTTTTTTCCTACACCATGACTTCGGCTATTTAGCGTATTCTATGTCGCGCAGCCCAATACAATGAAGGAGCTATATTACCTATATTATCGTATGCTATACCAATATGGTACGAGGCTATTGGCAAGAAATTTATTTTACAAAAGTTAAACCGAGTGCAGCGTAAGATAGCGATAAGAACAATCAGACGGTACAGAACTATCTCTTATGATGCAGCTTGTATCCTAGCAAAAATCGTTCCAATAGAGATTAAATTAAAGGATTTTGTGGATAGATTTTATACAACAAAAAAATCAAGGATCGGGGGCACCAGAGTTTATTGTAGAAAAACCTCGGCCTATTGAAAAGTGGCCGCATCCTACAGAATGTGCAGAAGTTGAAGAAGTAGGCGAAGATTACGATTTAGAGATATACAAAGACGGGAGTAAGATAGATGGTCAGGTAGGAGGAGGAATAGTTGTATATCAGCGTGGCGGACTAGAGGTGTGCTGCTGTATTAAGATAAAACTGGCAGACTGGTGTTCTAACAATCAGGCAGAGTTATTGGCAATATTAGAAACATTGAAATGGTTGGCAGAAGAAGGGAATATTTGGAGTGATAAAAAACAGGCATTAATTAAAACTGACAGTCAATGCTCTTTGGAACTGCTACGGACTCAGTTTAAAAGGAACACTAACGCCCAACATATTAGAGAACTGTTTAGTAAGTTGAGCAATGAAGGTTGGAGGTTTGGTATTATTTGGGTGAAAGCACACTCGGGCATACAAGGAAATGAGGCTGCCGATCAAGCAGCAAAAGCGGCAGCAAAGGATCATACATTGCAGATTGAATATGCTTAGTCCCTCGTATCTACATTTGGTACATGACATCAAGACAAAGTATGGAACGCTGGGAAACTCAATGGCAGCACTTACAAAAGGGCTCTCATAGCAGGAAATTTTTTCCGACTGTTGCTTCTAGAATGCAGTCAAATTTTCAAACCACCTATAAAGTGACTGAAATGTTGAGTGATCACGGTAAATGCAACGAATATTTGTGTCGCTTTAAAATAAGAAATGATTCTGCTTGCCCATGTGACCAAGTTTCAATACAGTCTTGGGATCACTTGCTGTTTGACTGTCTCCTCCTGGAAAGAAGTAGATTCCGTTTGATTAGTGAGGTGACCACTAAGGGTGGCAGTTGGCCCGTGAGTCATTGTGAATTGGTGAAGAATTATTTACCTCAATTTGAAGAGTTTGTGAATAGAATCGATTTGGACAGTTTATGTACTTAGTAACTTCAATGAGTTATAATATATATATATATATGTGTGTGTGTGTTTGTAATTTGTTCATTATCATTATTATTGATTGATTGATTGATTGATTTATTTATTTTAAATAAGTTTGTTTTGCTTTGATTTATTGATTTATTTATTTGTGTTTGTTTTACTTATTGTAGTGAGATCACTTATTTTATTTATACAAAAGTCACCGCAAAAATTTTGATTATTATGTCTGTTTGTTTATATATGATTTGTATCAGATTTGACTTAGTGTAATCTTTAAGGGAACACGTAGTAAGTAAATAAAAAAGAAAAAAGCCCAATACAAATAGGCTACCCTGGCAACTGGTGTTATTTGTTTAATTGGATATCTAGGGGGGCACGTGGGAACTATCTCGAACGCGAATGACTTCACCCACCTTAATGCGATATTGAAAAAAACCCATCATCAGTAACATAGCAAAAGTCCATGTGTCTAATGTTTGGAAATTAAATGAGAACATCACTGAAGATATTGAGTGAATCGAAGAAGAAAAAGAAAAAGAACTAGGAAACCAGCTGGAAGACTTCAGGAAGAACGAAAGTCTTTGAAAAGAAAGAGCCAGGTTGTGGTACTTTAAAGAAGTCAGAGTACTGGTGCAACAATATGGGACAATTTTTGTACAACATGGGACTTGGGAACATATTTTCAATCACTTCCCTTGATTAAGAGGCACAACTTCATATACGAGGCATGTCCACTAAGTAAGTGTACTGAGGCTCTCACGGCCGGAGGGATTTTGTTTTCGACATGTTGGCTACACCGTCGTGTAGCCTGATTCCTCCCCTCCGCAACGAGACCGGTTCGAGGTCAGTACGTTGAGAACTGTCGACGCGACAATACGTTTCGTGAAAAATGTCAATCCAATCTCCCGCCAAGTTGAATCGAGTGGAGGCCGGGCAAGAGTTTTTGAGACGCTACAAACTCCATGGAGATGAATTTCTCCGCTCCATCATTACTGGAGATGAAACTTGGGTTGCACACTACACACCTGAAACCAAAAGGCAGTCTCAACAGTGGCGTCACACCTCTTCACCCTCCGCCAAAAAGTTCAAAACCACATTTCAGCCAAGAAAATCATGGCATCCGTGTTTTGGGACTGTCAAGGCATAATTTTAATTGAATATATGCCTCAAGGGGAGACCATCAACTCTGCAAGATACTGTGAGACCCTAAAAAAATTGCGGAGGGCGATTCAGAACAAAAGGAGAGGCATGCTGACAAAGGGAGTCTGCCTGCTGCACGACAATGCCAGACCACACACGCACGAAGGAACTGCTTGCCTCGTTTAAATGGGATGTCCTGAACCATCCCGCGCATTCCTCTGACCTAGCACCTTCAGATTACTATCTCTTTACCTCCTGGAAGCTGCACATGGGTGGAAAAAGGTTTTCAACCGCCGAGGAGTTGAAGGGGGAGGTGGAGAAGTGGACGAAGGGGTTGGCGGGAAACTACTTCGAGGAAGGCATCAAAAAATTAATACCCCGGTTCACCACTTGCATTGAGAGGAATGGTGACTATGTCGAAAAATAGCTTACATTATGTACTAATGTAACCAGGCAATTTTTTTGTTCAAATAAACATTTTTGTAACCTACAAAAATTCAGTACACTTACTTACTGGACATCCTCGTATGTCTCCGTCAGATAGGAAAGAAAACAATTTTGTGTATTTATAGTCCTCTAAAAGAAACTGAAGAAACAAAGAAATATCTGGTGTGAAACGTATCTTTTATTCCTATTCGTCAAAAAATGACTTTTTGAGAGAGGCATAACTTCCTCCCAATCTCTAAAACTTCTTTAATTGCATTTTTTGGAGAAATTTTTCCAACAAAAGTGATAGATCTCTATATTCACTGTTTAGTGTACCAAATTCAATAAAATACCTTTGATGTTTTAATGGAGAAAACCGTGAAATCTGAAACAAAAGTGTTCAGTAGAATCGTACTTCTTGATTAGGTTAGGTTAAGGTTAAAACTCGTAATATTGGCCACATATTTAATACTATTCAATTTTATTTAAATGACACAATTATATAATACATTGAAATAGCGTTTGAGAGAAAAACCTAAGCCCCACACATCCCCCAAAAGTGGTACTTCCGGTTGAGGAATTTCGACAGATAACTTATTGTCGGATCCCCATGGTGATGTAGTGGGTTCAGATGTCTTGGAGAGGGTTATGATGCGATGAATAGTTGGGAGTTAGAGATTTTTAGAGAGTTGTTACTCGGAATATGAATTACTAATTTACGAAAATAGATATATATTTTTAACAATAATTTAAACGTTTGAAAAGATAAACTACAATTAATTTGAAATGATTTAAAATGTAACTAGAATGCACAACTATAATGATTGATAAATAAATATATGTTTAAATACTTAGATAGGTAGTGCTCTGATGTATGAACTATGTCACTGGTAGAATCTTGATGATACGCTGATAAAATACTGAACAATACTCATCCCCTCTTCCTGGGGAGAGACGTTATATTGCCATCACTCACACATTGACAAGTGTGTAATTACGGGTCACACTAAAACATCTCTTGCCGTGTGTTGACCCTAGGTCTTGAATAGGTCGGCGAACAGGTGTGGCAACAGGTGATGGCAGTTATCAAAAGACTGTAGCCAGGTGGTCTTTTGAGTGTTTGTTTATTGGCGGTTATCAAGGGACTGTAGCCAGGTGGCTTTTTGAATGATTTGTTGACCCTTGTATATTGACCAGGCGGCTTCTGTTAATGACCCTTTTGAAAGCAATGTGTCTTTGGCGGGCGGTCCTTTTGACCGTGCACTGACCGCGGCTCTTGACCTGATTGGTGTCGTGCCTCTGGCTGGCACCACTAGTTATAATTTTTATAATTAAAAATTATATATTTTCCTTCTTATTATCACTCCTTCTTGTTATCACATTACAGTGATACATAAACAGAATATCAAGTTTTAACATTCTAAGAATTTTCGTTTTTGAGCTTTGCTGTTTCACAAACACACATTTTTCTATAAATCATTTTTCGAACTCAGGGAGCCACAAAACGTATATTTCTCGATAAAACGTGAAAACTCGATATTGAAAATTTTGTCACGATTACAATACTAGGAAGAACAGGATGTAATGATAATAATAATATAAAACTTATAAGCGGAATTGTAAACAGTTCATTGTCAAGGGGAAGAAATAGAAATAATATCAGGAGGACATTAAAATGGTAATTGTGGGGTAATTTTGTTTTTGTGTCCGTTTAGAAACTAGTCAGTATACGGTGTGGTAAATTAGGCCAATATATTAGGTCCCAATAAGGAAGTCCAGTTTCCGACAGTCCATTAGAAGAGAGTATTATATGGCAAGGAATCAGGCATTTATTTTAGCTATATAATTTACCATTGCTTTCGTACTGTTAATATAATAAATTGTGAATTTCTCTGTTTATAGGTCTTTTTATAAGTTAGTCTATAACTTCTTTTTTTTATATATAATGTATTTTTGCTTTTATTAGTTTAGTTTCTTTTATGCTAAGCGTGTGTTAACTTGAGAATAATTTTATTTTTTATCTATATATACGTATGTATAAAAATTCAGCATCCGTATGTTTGTGTCCGCAAAACTCGAAAAGTAGTCGATGGATTGACTTGCAATTTTTACAGAAGTTGCAATTCTACGTAAGAGTGTTTATATATACTTTTTATTCCGAAGTTTCCACGGAAACGGGAAATTCCGAGCGTTTCGCGAGGTTGACAGAAATAGGCAGAAGCAGACGCGTTGCGATCGTGGCGAGCTCTCTGAACCTCTTTCTCAACTACTTAGAAGTAACCTCTCACCGCCAATAGTCTTGAAGTACCACACACCAGTCTCGCGCAGTATTATTATTATTATTATCAAAAACGGGTGCCCAAAGGCGCGGGACCTAAGCCTATGTGGCTCTTATCCCCCCCGATACCCCCCGTAACCCTTAATTAATCTTCCCCGGTAACTTGCCGGTTAATCTACAATATCCCAAGATATCCCTAAACTCCAACTCGCCCAGACAATCCTGCGGGAGTGGTGTCCTCCCAAATATACGAAACCTGTTCCAGCGAAACAGGGACACTGACATAAGTAGTGATACACCGTTTCCCTAACTCCGTCATCACAGTTCTGACAAATGGGATTCCGCGTCCTCCCTATGTTAAACAAGTGACTGGACACCCAAGTGTGTCCAGTCACTATCCCTACCAAGGTTCTCAAACCCGTCCTACTAAGAGACAGGAGATACTCCGAAATTCCCTGCTTGCTTGCCTTTATAAATCTTTTAGCTTGGAGGCACCCCTGCGTATCCCCCTAGCGTTTCTCCAAAGCTCTCGTCTCCCAAAGTCTAATCTGTTTGTCGCGAAACGTCTTTGTAACGGCCAGGGCTGGTTCAGGACCACAAAATGGTAATGATGATCCCTCCCTGGCCAGCCGATCCGCCCTCTCATTGCCCTCTATACCCGCATGTCCGGGTATCCAATAGAGATGCACCTTACCCCTCCGAGCCAAAGCGTTAAGCCTTCTCCTACATTCTCCCACTAATTTCGAACTCCACCAAGGCTTACTCAAGGCCCTTAGTGCGGCTTGACTATCGGAGAAGATCCGCACTTCCTTAAACTCTCCTAGCCACTCCCCCACAAGGTGGCAGCATTCAGTGATGCCCACCACCTCAGGCTGGGAGTACAGCACAACAACATAAAAAAAGGAATCGAACTAATTATAAGGGAGGCTTTGGATAGCATACGGTTTGCCCTCCCCTTCTGTGAATAATAATAATAATAATAATAATAGTAAGTATAAGTGCAATTAAACAAGTAAAAAAATTATATATTAGAGTGCGTTTAAACAAGAAGTGTTATAATATTACAGTTCGGATAAACTAGAGACTATGTAACTATAAATTGGAGTAAGTGAAAGCCTTGAGTGTTTCATGACAGATCTTTTTGAAGTGCGACTAGTTTTGATGGAACCCGGTTTTTTTTTTTTTTTAATCATGCAGCCAATTCATCCGCTTCGTATAGGTGAGCTTGACTAAAGTGGTTAAACAGCGTAGTGTATGACATCCGTTGTAAAGTTGAGCGTCAGTTGTTGACAAAATTGTTGACGTCATTGGTGTTGTGGAGATATTGCATAACACTTGTTTATTTCATTACACAAGATATGTTTGGAATAATGTGTTTTGCATTATTGGGTACTTCAGTTCCAAAATTGTTCACCTTCCTATCAGTAGTTTTACTTTATCTTTCCTTGAATGAGTATTGTATACTGATAATTATTATTTTACACCTATTGTTGTATTAAATAATGATATCAATTTGCATTATACATTCAACTTCAGTGTGTTTTTTTTTTTTTTAGGTAAGATGTTCATTTTTAAAAAAACAAATATAATAAGAAGCAGCTTATCTACATCTCCAAATAAATGGTAAAGTATAATAGAGTCTGTCGGTGGGTTAAGAAAGAAAAGGATATAAGCAAGAAAGAAAAAAAAAAAAAAAAAAACCGCTGTGACCTCATTTACATCTTATTCTCTATTTTTTGCATACCAGGTCGTTTTATGCCATCATATGATAATGATAAGGCATGTATTGCCAAGTGGTTCTCTCGATAAGCATGATAATATCTTCTTTCCCAGCTTATAATACGAGTACATACACACTTTTACTTTTTTTTCTATTCTAAATATAAATTAAATAAATGATCGATCTTATTTACAATATTATTATTGCGAACCTCACAATTCCACATTTCTTATTTATTAGGGTCATTTAATAAAAAATATTGTATAATCTATATTATATTAAAATGTTTTAAAGAAAAGTGGGTCACTGAATCGAATCGACTTTGTCTCTTCTCTGTCTCCTCTTTAAAGCCTCAATAAAAAAATCGTCAATTTTTTTCCAAATGGAAAATAATCTCATTAATATGGTTAATAATTTTCCGTAATTGAATTTTTTTGAACCGGAAACACATATTTTGAGGTCCCTTGAATACCAAAAAAAATCGCAGTATCAAACACTTTTATGACTTTTTCTTACTATAAAAAGACTGGAGTGAAACACTAACATGACTTTCTCATACAGATATTTTTTTGTATGTTTTTTTTTTTTTTTTAATTTAAGGCGCGACAACATCTATCATGATCATTAGCCCGGAGCCTTCTCAGTGCACTGCCGGCCTCCGGACAATGTTCCTTCGTTACAGACAACGTTGTCCATCACCGGACATTGGGCGTGGGTATGTGGCGTCACCATCGCCCACCCTTCGAGGTGCAATCAGCCTCCGGCTCACCAGGTTGGGGAATCCCTCACCCCGAGCAATCCTATCCTGATCCTTTCCCCTTGCAGGATTGCCTGTAAGTATCCTGGGTTACTGAACCCCTGTACTTCACGCAATGGAAAGGAATCAGTAGATGGAATCCAGTAGATCCATCGGGCATGCTATCAGTCACGCTAGCTCGTTAGAGTTGAAATACTGAACTATGGATGTAAGTACCAGTTTCCAAGCCAATTGCTTGCAATTGAAGTTGGATTTGTAGTGGCCGTGTTTTAAGCAACAACTTTAACCACCGAGGTCATGAATTGAGCCGGAGGAAACTCGCAATATAAATTAAACCCTGGTGCCAGCCCGTAGCTGGAAGCGCATTTGCTGGGTGTGCGCGGTTTGACCAGAGCGTGCTAGGGGATGCCTTCCCTAGCTTGTGGGAGTGAAGTGTGACCACTTTGTGGGGTCACTTTGCGCGCTGGTTGAGCGTATCTCAACCTGCCCTTAAATGGGTCAAGCGGGGGTGTGCCTAAGCACTTCTGCCATGGAGAGGTATTGCACTAACAGCCTCTCGATGGTGGTGACATCCCTCTTTTGTTAAACGATCCCGTTGCTTGCAACGAGGGACTGGTAAACCCAAAAGAGTAGGTACTGTCTATAAACTACCCCCCAGTACAGAGGGTTATCCAGGGAAGCATGTCCATCATCAGGCAGTGAGCTGTAGGGGCTCCTAGGGAAAAAAAAAGGGGCAGCACAGCTGGACTCGAATCCGGGATCTCCGCGTGTGAGTCCACTATGCTAACCACACAATTATAAAAAAAAAAAAAAATCACCATTTTTAAAAGTGTTATGTTGATATCTAGGGCACTTAGCATTCCAACTTTAAAGAAAATCGTTGAAGGCCAGTTTCGTAAAAATCGGAAGTCGCACTTCGGGTCAACCAATTTTTCTTCAAATTAGCAATTCTATCAATGCTTCTAATGTATATTAATATTATTTAGGTGGTGGTAAAAATCATACATTTAACTGAAGCAGTACTGTAGAGGAAACCTCATTGTCCCCTCAGAACGCCTAAAAAATCAATTTTCCAGAGGAAAATGTTTCAAATAAAAGTTATAGATATTTTCGCAAGCAGATGGTGTACGAATTTTAAAGAAAATCGTTATAGCCGTTTTCAAGAAAATCGGTAAAAACTGTAAAAAATAAAATCAGTAAGATCTGGTTGTTAGATTTTCATTCTTGTCTAATATGATGATACCTAAACGAAATACTAAGTTTAATAACCTGCGATTTCTCTCATTTTTGAGTTATTTAGTTCCCATATATGTTCAGACATTTTTTTCGTACTCAGGGGCCTGAGAGCAGGTATTTCCGGTTAGAACATAATTTCGATAATGTGACACGATCGCAGTACTTACTCTTTCTTACTAGCAGTAAGAGAAAGTGATGGACACAATTCTAATGAACGAATATTCTTTTAACTTGCAATTTTTAATCAATGTAAAGTTTAAATTACTATATAGTTGGTGGAGAGCCACTCTTTGATTTTAGATCATAAGGCTACATTAGGCTGACCAAATGAAAGCACTTCCATCCAGATCCTGAAATACTGGTTGTGCAGTTTTTAAGTTTTTTAAGACTTAGTTCTCCAGAAAATACCTAAAAATCAATGTTTGCGAAGAAAAAAAAAATTCAAATAAATGTGATTATGTTCATTTTTGTGCAATTTACGGGAGAATGGAGCCATTTACGGGAAAATTACAATAACACAGAAACATGTTCTGTGCACTTCCGATTAACCAATTTTTCTTGAAATGTGGAATTATAGCAACGTTCCTAATAGTAACAGCAATAAGACAAAGTCGTTTGTGAGTGTTTCACACCAGATTTTTGTTGTTTTTTTTCTACGATTTTCAACTGTTACGTTTCATGCAAATTGATTGTTTATATTGTCTTTTATTTTAGCCACTTTGCACCATAATCAAGGCTGAAAATATTCAAACAGTTTTTAACAAAATTTAGTTCTTACATTTTTTTTTTGGAACTCCCATTTTAGTTGGTTAGTATTTGTGACAAACATTTTAAAAAGAACAGTCTTCCATCCAAACCAAAATATGTTAATCTCATATACAAGAAAAAAAAAAAATGAGTAAAAATCGGTTAAGAAAATAACTGACAAAATAACAGTTTTATTTATAGATATGTAAATAGAGAGATATGTGAATAGAGGGGGGGGGGGGAATAGCTATATAACCAGTTTTATCCAGATCAGTGATTCAATATCGATTTCATGATCAAAAATATACGTGACCAGTATGTAAGAGAGAGATACCAAATTTATGTTGTTTGCAATTTTGCAACGAGTCCCGCTAATACAAACATAAAACATGTTCGCAGGCCCTCTCTAGGGAGCTCAAGGAAGGTGGAGGTCTGAATCGTTTGTATAATGGCGGCTTGAGAACTTCAGTGGCGTTCTCTTCAAAATTTACCCTTGCGCTCGCAATGCTTCAGATATTCACTTTTTTTTTTTTTACATTGATATTATTTAGCAATATGTGCTTATGTGTTTGTAAGTGATAAAGAGGCCAATTACGCATGCCCTTCGGGTGCCTTAAGTAGACCTACAGTCCCTATAGCATCCTCTCAGGTTCCCTAGGGTTTACCTCGCCTATAGCATCCCACCTGATTAAGATCCCTAAAGAATCTTAGTATCCTAGAGGACTCCATGCAGGATAAAAACTCCTCTTCTTCCTGCTAACAACCGTGGTTCCTAAATCTCTAAATGGTAGCATCGCAGTCCGTTAGGCGGAGTATTGGAGTTTCCTCCATCTCTCCACAGAATCTGCACGTGCTATCACTTTCTAAGCTCAGCTTCGTCAGATGTCCCTGAGTCCCGTAAGGAAATCCGTTAGAATGTGGAGCTAAGACCAATGCTGCTTACCATATCTTTTGGTTATAAGTTCGCGAGCAGATCTTTGCCTGCCTTAGACCTGGGAGAGAGTTCTAGATTGAGATCTTTTTACCACCTCCTTCTTCTGCTTTATACTTTCTCTTACTCCTATTAAGAGGAAGTATTGTAATCGTGTCAAATTTTCGATATTGATTTTTCACCGGAAATATCCGTTTTGAGGTCCCCTGAGTCCAAAAAAGTGGTTTTTAGCAAATGGTCTGTGTGTGTGTGTGTGCACAGCATAGCTCAAAAATGAAAAACCGTAGAAAGTTGAAACTTGATATTCCGTTTAGATATCACCATGGCATCTGACAGTGGGTCATCTGTCGAAATTCCTCAACCGGAAGTACCACTTTACTTGTTTTTTTTTTACTTTTTGCATTTTTCTCAAAAATGGTTCCGACGATTTTCTTCAAACTTGATGTATCAACTATGCATACAAAGAGCTACAACTTTTATTTGTAACATTTCTCTGGGAAAATTCATTTAAGGGGAGTTATGGGGAGGGGTGGGGTTAGGTTTTCATCTAAAGTGCTATTTCAGTTTATTAAACAATTCCATCATCTAAATAATATTAATTAGAATTAAATATTTTGTTGAAATTCAGAGTTTGAAAAAAAATCGGATGACCGGATGTGAGTTTACTTTACCATTTTGTCAATTATAATTTTGAGAACAGGAGTAAGAGAAAGTTGTGTGAGTGTTTCACACCAGATTTTTTAAAAATATTTTCATATACATTATTTATTTAAATTATTTAATTATTATATTTTATTGCCAAATTCATCAGAGAGATTTGGCAACTATTAATGTCAAATGTTTAAAAATATTTACCCATTATTGTAGATTTTTAATTTTACAAATTTCATTACATAAACATAAATTCAAAGTAAAAAAAAACAAAAAAAAAAACAAATAAGAGTGTTATCCATGATTGTTTGAATTTTTCACAAAGACTTTATTTGAAAATAATTCCCTTGAGAAGAAAACAAAAATTCATATTTCTGCAATGTGTTGACTTGAAGTGGGAAGCGTTGGAAATTACACATTACCTGGTTGTCCCCATATGGGAATAGCTTTTAATATTTCATCGGCTACAAGTTGCCCTAGTTTATAACTCTAGGCAATTTAATGTCCTTACTTACACACTGGGGTAGGCATAAATAGGCTGCGTTCTTTTCATATGTGTGATACACACACACAACACACACACACACACACACACACACACACACACACACACACACACATAGATAAATCTATCCTATCATAAACTTAAATCTTATTAACAGGCTTTTTTTCTTTCTTCCCCACCACCACCACTGACATATAGTTTTTATTGCATTATCAAATCCTCAAACTCTTCTGATTTTATGAGGTTAGAATTTTTATCACAGGAAATAAGAAAGTTTCAGCCGGAAGTAAAAGTTTTATTATTCCACTATAAATGATGTACTTCCATTTATTTATTTATTTACTTTCTCTTATTGCGTTAAGAGGAAGTATTGGAATCATATGGTGTTTTCGAAATTCATTTTTCGTCTGAAATCAGTGCCTGGAATTTTCCTTAGAATGAAAAATACTTGCTCTTACTTGGAGTAAGTAAAAAAAAATAAGTGTACATTTAGCAATTGTGTATACTTGTGCGTGTCAGAATATAATATCTCAAACATGAAGTTTCATTTAGATAATAACATCGCTTTCAACACGGAAGTATCCATTACACCGGAAGTAGAAATTTACTGGATTTTTTTTTTTTTTTTTTACTTTCTCTTGCTCCTATCCGTGTCAAATTTTTGAAATTAAATGTTTTGAGGTCCCTTGAATATGAAGAAAATGTTTTTAGCAAATGGTTTATTTATGTCCATTTAAAATAAACTGTAAAATATATTCACTAATTTTAAAGGTTAGTTGCTCATAAACAAAAAGGTTAGATCACTACACAAAAAGTGAAATAAAAAGTAAAAATTAAAAATAAAATGAGAAAAGTCCACGTACATTAATGTATTGTTGTGGCATACAATTAGTTTGCTATTTCAGTATAAATGGTGGTTCTACCACATATGTATGTAAATCTAGGAACCATCAAACGTTTAGTAAAAAAATCTCATGTCAATAGAAAATTTGTTAATTACGTAGATTTGTGAGAATTGCAGAATAGAAAGTGACGTGTGTGAATTATGAGATACAACTTTTTTCTCCCTATGATCAAAATTATCTCAGAAATTCAAATCTAATCTATCAGAGCCGCATGTTTCAATAGCCACCATGCTATGATGAGTTTTCACATGCTATGAAATAGCGTTTTAAATAAAGCAGTTTTTTTTTTTGTTTTAAAAGCACAAAAAAACAATTTAAGTGTTAGTATAAAAATAGTTACATCCAAATCAATGTTGAAATGAAGTGTTTTTTTTGTCCAAAAATAACTTAACTTTTGCAACAGGAATACTTAGACATGCAAGGCAAAGTAGTAAACTGGCATCTCATTTATTTCGTGTAGCTGTAATTGTATGTGGTCAACTTCAATCATCTTCACTGTCATCGACAGTCTGTCTAATAGTTCTATTTTTAATAGTTTTATATTTTTACAAGGATAAGTGAACATGTTATACTTAAAAATTTATTAGCCGAGTACTTTAAAGATTATTTTATGAAACGTAGTTATATCAATATTAATTTTACATGATACATAAATATTATGTAAAGGGTGTTGGTGTAGTGGTTATGAGCATGGACTTGTAAGTGGGAGGTCCCCAGTTCGAGTCCCGCGTATAACTGCTAAATTTTATATTTATTTAAAAAGTGTTATTAGTAAAGTAGGTGCTTCCGCCTCCATCCACGACACCTAATTTGGTAGTTGGACGTTAAGCCCGCCTGATAATAAATATTATGTAAAATAAACCCTAACTATCTTTCCTTTTGGCAGCATCGCTGACAATGAACGCACTGGTCTAAGGTATTATGGCCTGAGTTGAACAATGCAATTCAAGAAATGGTTAGCATTGTGGTGAAATGTCAGCAGACTCAAAATAAGCCCTCTGCAAACGAACGTAAATCCTTGGAAAAGGCCTAAAAAACAAAACAAAAAAATGGACAAGGATTCCCTGCAGCGTCACTGGATTATTCCAAGGTTCATTCATTCCAAAAGGTAGAAATAGATAGTCATTCCAAAAGCCCTGAAGTTTTTCAAAATTACGGTAACTATAACAGCTGACTATAACAGCTATTAGTCAATAGCTACTTATATAAATGGCCAGATAGAAAGATTTGTCCAAAGCGAGCGCTGAAATAAATTCCTTACACAACAATCAACAATCAACAATCAGTATCAGGTCACATCCCTTTCAACGGCGGAGAGCCTCTCAGCATTTCTTATTTTCGAAAATGAATTTTAAAATGAACCAGATAATATTAAGATTCGTTATTAATGAAGGACTCGACTTAGTGCAAATTGAAATAAGAGATACGGTAGATGCGAAGAATTTACAAGGGTCTTGAAAAGTAAAGAGCTACTAGAATAATAGCACAAAAAAAACTGGTCGCTACAATTTTTTAGTAGAAGGAGTTTAGTGAAGGCACATGGACCAGCTACGACGAAGATATAATTGAAAGTGGTAAGGGAACTGCCAGGGCCTGGTCCTGAGTCCAATATTTCCGCACTCAAGGAGAATAATGGGGAGGGCGCAGAGACAGATAGTAAGTTCTGAGCCTCAATATCCCATATGTGCCTAAACATTCAAATCAAAGAATGTAGAAGAAACAGAACTAGATAGCCACTTCACTTTCTAATCTACAATAATCTAGGGATTATTCCCAAAATATTTTTAAATTTCTTCAATTTTTTTTATTATTCTCATCTGGTATTTTATCAGTCGTAGCATGCATATTGGTTTTGTTCCTGACCGGTTTCGGATTTTCATCCATCGTCAGAGCAAATTCACTAAGATCTTGTAGAGAGTTTGCCTCAAAGAAATTTTTCTGTTAGTGAGTGTAACAGAATTCAACAAGGAGTGAAGTCTCTACACGAATTAGTGAATTTGCTCTGACGATAGATGCAAATCCTAAACCAGTCAGGACAAAATCAATATGCATGCTACGACGGATAATATACCAGATGTTATCCAGCATTGCGGCCTCACCTACATTTTTTTATTATTCTTTAATTTTAGTTTTGGAGGGGGCATCAAGTTTTTTTTTTAAATACAGTAAAAATTTATTTTTAATCCAGATAAGGAAATTAGAGTACTTGTTTGCTGGTTATAGCCTGTAATATCATGCGCCTCAAACGATCTCCATGTAATTTTCGAAGCTATTTTTTTTACTCTTTATCGGAAAACGGAAAATTAAACCATAACATTGCCTTAAGCACTAAATGAAGTCATGTGTGTGCACTGCCTTCATCTGCTCCTAATTTATTAATATATTTGGAGACTTCTGTCTTTCTCTTTACTTTAAGACTTCACTTTGAATATATTCTAAAAGTCCTTTTCTTTTACGCCTTCCGTTTTCCCCTAAAATCTCTTCACTTGAAGTTATCAGTCGTAACATTTCGTGGTTCCCTGCAGTGGAAAGTCTTATTTAATAAATAAGACATTTTTTTTCTTGATAACATTTCTTGATATTTTCTACATTATATAAAAGGATTAGTTCTACATCTCAGGATGAATATTTTAGAAAAGCCCAGTCTTCAACTCGATTTCAGTTATACAAAGAATTGTTTGATCATGGTACGTCTATTTTCAATTTTAAAATTACGTCGCCTTCCAGTTTTAATCCAAACGAGCTCCGATGGTTGTTTAAACTGAGAGGAAAGTTTTTTTATTTAAATTATACACGTTGGCTGGTAAGAGATATTGAGATATGTTCTCACTGCAATTCTAGTATCACTTCGCAACCGAATGCAAAATTTTAACAGAACTGCGCCTTCTCTGGTTGGGCATCGTTCTCTTACTAAGTCTCAATTTAAATTTTTTTTTCTTCATATTAATAACTGTAAGTCTCTTATCGCCTTTGCACGACATGCATGGCAATATCGCTTTGCATTATTAATTCAAGAGTTTAACTTCTAGTTTTTTTCTTTCTCTAAGAGCGTGTTTTCTTTTTCTCTTTTTGTTTTGTTCGAATACTATCATTTTTTCTTCTTCAGTTTTCTAGAGTGTTCACACTTTTATTGTACTTCTGTTTCAATTTTATTTATAACCTTCTCCGGCAGACGGAATATATTCATGCCGAATAATACTTTTAATTATTCTTTTGTACGGTTTGTATACTTATTCTTACTTAAATCAAGTATTCTTATTAATTAATTATTAATTCATGTAATTTTTCGTTCTATCTTTTTCTGATGTAACAAAATCTCACAAGCCATTAGGAGATGCATTTAACCTCATCAAATAATCTTTCGATGGTACTTAGGGAGACACCTGCTTATATTGAATAAAATGTCGAAAAAATTTATAATATTCAAGTGTGTACATTATCCTAAGCATGCTTACAAAAACCAAAAACCAAATTTGCTTAAGTGGGAAGTTTAATGTTACTAACTCTCTCTTTACACCTCCCAAATGAATTCGTTCGAAATATGTATAAACCCGCAGTTTCATCTGACAGATTTTCGACTTAAACATTTGTAGCGTGTATTAAGTAATAACGTAAAAAGTAATATCAAATTACAACTCGCCGCTTCTGTTTATGTTTTACAATGCCCTCCTCTCGAAAATTTGTTTTGGTAAATCCAATCTCCTCCAAATTGTCTACACATATTTTGCTATAAACATTTTATATTTTCTGGTCATCGCAGATATTTTAGACGAAAAGTCGAATTCTAAAATCTCCACGATCTAATTATTTACACTAATAAATGAAAATATAAATAAAGAAGTTCCCTTTGCAGAAAAGAATTCTATTTATAGAAATGGTAGATCACTTGTTTTCTATGATAAATAAAAAGATCCCATTGTAAATACATTATACTGTTTTACATTCTCATTATACAATATACCTACATTACAATTTCATTGCTATTCATTAAGTTTTTTTTTCTGCTTTTATCTTCTGTTTTAATACGCTTTTGAAAACATGGGTAGAATATATTTACTTAATTGTAATAACGTTTACTTTATATTCATGTAATTTGATAATTAAAAGAAAAAATGGTATAAACGTAGAAATATTTTTTAAACAGCTTTATATTACATAATACACTTTAGACAGTCACTAGGTTAAGTGACTTGAGGTCAATCTTTTGTTTTGCTCTTCTCCACCCATTGAGTTCTTTCCTTGACCTGGTTTTACATGTTTTATAATTATCATTATCTTGTATTATATTCAGTATGCTGTTAACTACTAAAAAAATATCTAGTATGTAACACTTACTCATACAACTTTTTCTATAACCCAGAACTTTTCTTAGTTCTAATTAAAAAAACATTTTTTTTTTTTTTAAACTCGGTATGTTTACTAAATATTAAATTATTTTCGATATTTTGATGTGACTTTCCTGCCACTAAGGAAAGGATTGAAGATTGTATACTAAAATCAAGTTTCACGGAAACAAGGTACAAACAAAAGCGAAATATGTAATACGATCTTTTTTAAGTTGAGTTTTTTTGGGGGGATTTTTCTCTGTTGTGGGGGGTGGCGTCCTGTCAGTTAGTGTAAATTTAAATTTGCACAAGCTTTGCTAATTTTTTTGATCTAGAGCGCTCCACATAAGGTCGATCATATATACAAGTAAAAAAATCCCCACCAACATTTTTATGGCCAGCCCAACTTAAACATTGTAACGTTGCAAACATTCGTAATTTTAAAGAAAATTTCTTGATTAAATTGTATTAATTAGTGTAAGAGAAACTTGTGTGAATGTTTCACACCAGATTTTTTTTCCATGTTATGCTGTTTCATTTTACGAGTCTTTCAAAGCATTTGCTCAGAATCTCCTGATATTGTCATATTCAGAATATGGAAAACTGAATTGTCTGTGATATCACATCGTTTATCACCTGATGATCGGATATGCACCGTAAATAAAGTATCCTAATCACAGAAAACATCACAAATCTACAAATACAGAACACATATAACAAAATTATTTAAAATTTATAAAGTAAGTTTTAACATACTTTATACATTGAAGATTTTCCATTTCCTAACTTGGAATTTATTTACTGCTTTTAGAAATTCTAAATGAAAGATTTCCGTAAAAATGGATTGTGGAATTCAACCATTCCAGGCATAGTCATATGAAAGGTATCTTAAGAAATATCTATGCCAGCCATCTTGGGAACGTTTTGGTATGTCAATTTCTTCCATATACAACATTTCCTCCTCTTAAAAGATATTGACAGATAGATTATTCCAGATGATAGGTGAAAGAGTTTTCACGTAGATATGATACTGGCGATAGCAAGAAACCCTAGGAAATTATTTACAATTATAGAAAACTAATATTATATTATTTATACATATGTATGTATATTCATACACTTGTCTTAAAGCAAATTATGAATCTGTGTTTTCGAAAATATTAACCAACACGCTTCCAAATTGAAGCAGTTATCTGTAACCATTCATCATTAAATATTTATAAATTTTCTTTATTCAGTAATAAAATTTGGGCAAAGTATTCTTGATGTAATAGATTGCCGTGACGTCTGTTGCGTGTCTCGCCTGCTACATGATCATTAGGCACCACCCTCAAGCTGCGTCACACTCTAAACGTCACGTGAGACGTGACATGTCTCCGTACCACAAACGGTTAATATTCTGCCCATAGCAGAGAAAGTGATCCACCTATCTAACACCCTACGATACAAGAAGGATAAGTTAAAGAATAGTGGAGGTTTGAGAAAGCATATATAAATACGCACTACTCTCAATTATCATCATTTAAATATACATCAAAAAGTCATCATATACCGTCACTCGGCCAGCTCAGTCTGTCACTCTCCTTCACGTATTATTCATTTCTAGTCAACAGCGTAAAGTTCTTGTAGTACGTAATTATAGTGATTTGAACGTATGTAATTTGTATGTAAATACACTGGCAGTGTTCAGACAGTGTACTAGATGAAGAAGAAGAAACATACTGTATTGTAAGATAATTCTTTTTTAGAGGAAGTTCAAGATAAGCATTAATGAATTTATTTACAAAATAATTGATTAAACATAAAAAAGAAAATTAAGAAATAATAAACATAATCTCGCTGTAAGCAAAAATGACAAACATCTCATTAAAAATAAAAATACATAACAAATGCAAAAGAAAAAATAAATTTTAGTTGAAACTGTAATAACAAAACTTAAGCAACAAGAGATAATTAGCAAAATAGAAACTTATAATAATAATAATACTGAAAATTATTCCCAGAAACAATTACAAACCATAATTAAATATTAATAACCTGACTAATTAAAATGATAAAAATATTATCATTTATTCAAACGTAAGAAATGCTCTTATTTTAAATGCGTTGACAATTTAATTTGTTCTGATTTTTAATTACAAGAAGTGATTTAAATGTGTTCTCTTTAACCAGTTACTTCAGTAAATAGCGTTTCCAAATATCTTTATATGGGATATTTCAAAAGAAAACGTTTTAGTGATTCCATTTCGTATAAGATTGCAGCTTGTCCGTAATTTGTTATAGCATATTTTATAAGCACTTCCAATACAATTTTTCATCTGCTAAACGTATCTGTGCAATAATTCTGCATTTAGCAAAATCTTGCTTCTCCTAATTCATCCCTATGTACTTATAGATTCTGGAGAACGATGAAGCTTGAAGCGATTCAATATCTGCTTGAATTGCTGGTCTGACTATATACTTTGCTTTCAGATATTTCCTCTTCTCTTTAATCAACCAAGCTGCCTTGAATATGGTATAACTTCTCTTCATCTAAATAGCCTGGACTTGAGACATCCAGTTAAACCGAGAAGAATTCTGTGGAAGATTGCTAACTGAAATACCATTCATACCATTCATTTCCTAGGAGTCCTGAATTAAGGCATTTCTAGAACTTATATATGCCAGGATAAGACTAACTTAAAGAATTTAACCTTCACTTTAAATGTATCATATATACTGGCATATCATGTGGGAGAAAAAGTAATTGCTTCAGAAATTGTAACTGTAATCTTTCCAATAACTTCAACATATCTCTGACCCCCAGTATTTCGGTACAATAAAGTGTGACTGATTGACAGAGTGCATTGAAGACACTTCATCTTTGTGGCACTTTGCTTTAGCTAAGAGTTGTTTCGAGCATGTCGCTGCAATTTTTTCCCTACTATGCCGGTATAAATTTTGGTGCCCCCGCAGGAATAGAATCCAAATCGCTCGTATTAAAGATGAGAACGTTGCAGAAACTCTTTCCCTTTCTGCTTGAAGTAACCACTAGTCCGATACAACAAGAAATTCCATGCCATGTTAAGCAGCCATTTTTTAACTATACTAGTAGCTTAAGATGTTTCTGGACAATGAGATTACTGAGTTGCGTCCAAGTGGCATAAATCGTTGATGTTATTAGGTGGCTTTCCTTGATTGCATGATGGCCTTCTTATAGCTAAATTACTTATAGCAGAGAATATTACTGCAAATAAAATAAATAAATCATTAAAAAAAAGTATATGAAAAAAAATATCATTAGCCCCACCACGTCATATTATTTGATTGGTCAATAAAGTATATAAATAAATACAATTTAGATCAGCTGTAAAATGAAATTAATCTAAAAGGGAACGGGATAGAATATGGAGGGAGGGTAATCCGCCTTTATTTACGGAACAACACTCTGTGTTATCAGTTGCAAAATTTATTAACATATCGATCTCAGAATTCTAGCGGATTATTCCACTGGGTTTCCTTCTTTTATCCTATTGGTTACCATTGGTTAAACAGTGAATGTAAAGACAAAATTTCTTGTTAAGCAAGCAGCCACAATAATATCTTGCCCTACTTAATACTGGATACGGCAACCTCCACACAAATATACATACGTATACACACACACACACACACACACACACACACATATACACACATTGGCCCGTTTGAACCGTTCATATTTCCCATTTTTTATTACTCCTTTGGCTTGTGTTTATATGCTTTGTGTTTCCTCTATATTGACCTTAAAAATCATTATACTTTAACAGTAGAATGTTTTCCATTGCCATTCTATAAATAAAAATAAATTACTAGTGTTTTATTAAAAGAAATTATTGTCTTTGTTTCAAAACAAAAAAAAAATGATTGAATTATGATTTACTAGTACGATGCTTTAGTGATCGAGTATTTGTTATTTGGCCACTATCCAGTACTCCACTTTGACAAACAATCTTCCCTAGACTCGTAATATTTCGTAATGCTCATAAAAATTATTGAAAATTACCAGACGATTAAGCCAGTTTGGTATCATTTAATATTTTAATCATTTATTATTATTATTATTATGTTTTTATTTACAAACAGCTATGTACAATATACAATTTTAACACAATACAAACCACCAAGCCACTTCTCATGGTATACGACCGTCTGAGGAGTTGCATAATCTAATTCAGTGTCACACACAACTTAATTATTCATATTAAAAACATAATTATTAAATTGTTGTTATTTTATTTTAATCATTTATTATATTTTATTCATTTACGGGAGAATATCTTATAGCTCTAGCGTTTACAAAAATCAACTAGACAAAACCAGTCTTTACCATTTATATATTGTTTAAACTCTGCTACAGTCGAAGTTTGTTTATTAATAAAATCTCATCCTAAAAGTCTCCAACATAGGGCATTCAGATATAAAATGAAAAGTATACTCGATCAGGTTACAGCTACATAGGGACAGTTTTAGCGTAAGAATATTAATTTAAATACAACAGCTCTCCTCTTATCTTGAATATCCATTTAACTTGTGTTGAATTAAAGAGTTGACTATAAATATAATTATTTTCATTAAAATCCAATTCCCTATACCAAACATGTTGCTGACTATTTATACATTTCTGACTGTAATTATTATACATACTGTTCTTTCTAGATTGATTTGATTCTTTGGGGGGGGATTGGCTCTTCAGCCTGCGCCACCGCGACAACCGTGGGACTATTGTGGCTAAATTGGAGACCCCTGCCCCCGTCCTGTCCTTCATCGAACTGTGGAGTCTGGGGAGGTCTCCCCAGGTGGTCAATTAGAGCACCCTTTCGAGTCCTGTCTCCCTTAATAGACTTAGTAGACCCGAGAGGGGCCCCTGGCTAAGGCCTGTAGGCAAGAGCTTTTGTACTTCAGCCATACTAGCCCCTCGCACTGACATAGCACGTGCAGTGCTGTGTCCTCTTCTTCGTGACAAAACCTACACAGGCTATCCGTTGCCAGGCCCAAGCGATGCATGTGCTTATTAAGTCTGCAATGGCCAGTGAAAACGCCAACTGCCATCCTTATGGCCACCCGGCCTAGTTGGAGTAATTCTGCAGTTAGCTTGGGCGAGTGGCTATAAATATCATCCTGCCTGGCCTGCCTGCCTCTGGCCTGGGGTTTTAACCCACCATTCCCTTGATCGGTGTGCATCGATGTCCTGATGGATGCACTCCTGAGGCATCTTGAGACAACACAGAACGGTTACGGCCCTATAAGTGTTCCAATGGAACCCTCCCGGGCCAAACGATCTGCCGCCTCATTACCTCGGTGACCCGAATGCCCAGGTACCCAAACCAGGAAGACCTTATTATGGCTACTAATATCACTAAGTGCACCTAGGCAATCCCACACCAGCCTTGAGCTGATCTCCCTCGATTCAAGTGCCCGCAGGACAGCCTGGCTATCCGAATAAATGACGATTCTGGAGTTATGCACTCCGCGTCTTCTTATTTCGGCGGCGCAGATAAGAATTGCGACTAGTCCGCCTGAAAGACCGTAGCTAGCCTTCCCAGGCTCATCGAGAGATATTACATCTCGGGGATGAGCCCCGTACACGCCGGCTCCAACTCCTTCTTCCATCTTAGACCCGTCCGTGTACCACATAGATTCGTCTGAAATTGGCGGCCCGTTCTTCCATGCCCCTCTGTCTAATATCAAGACATTGAAGGGTTTTTGGAAGTCGTATTTAGTAGTCATTACATCCGACGGCAGACCTAGAATCGTGTCTACCTCCAACTCCTCGCACAGTTTCTGGTATATCTCACTATGCGTGGGATAAATGGGAGCTTGTCCCTATTGCAGTCGAGCCACGACTGCTTTTGCAACCCTTGGACGTAGATGTGGAGAAAGATTATCTTTTTCGTCAATCAATAAGAGTATCTGCGTGTTGGAAGATCGTGCAATGATGAGTATGATTCATGTGCAACTTGAAAGTGTGAGAAAAAATTGGATGAAGATTGCACTCTAAATACAATATATAATTTGGGATATTAATTGGCAAACAAAATACTTTCTTTATAAAAAAACTTAAAAGACACTCCACACTATTGTACATTGTATGTCCCAAAATTTGAGCACAATAACAAACTACACTTTTAGAGACAGAATTAAATATGTTCTATTTGGATGAAAAATTTATATTGTTGTTTAAAATAATATTATTAAAACTAGTAATTGAACATTTAGTCTCTGGCAGCCTGTCCTTAAAATGTGGCTCTAGGGTTAAAGTGGAAGTAAGCGTTACCCAAATACTTATTTCAATTCTTTTCCCCCTAAAATACCACTTTTCATTTTTAGCAGGCCTACCTCTGTTTTTTGTGAAAACCATTACGTTAGATTTATACAAATTCACCTCCAAATTCCACTTTTGACAATAACCATCAAGAGGATCATTTTTTTAAGTGTGAATCCATTGGAAGACAAGATTTATCGGCAAATGCTAATAATTTAATAGTTACATTGTCAATCTTTATACCATCATCCAACAACCGTTGAACTTGTTTCAAAAAAACATATTTCTTGACACCTTAATAAATTTAGTGGATACGCCAATTTCAGGAAGCCTATAATAAAAAAAGAATGCCATTCAATCATTAATATAAATATATATAATTGGGTTTTAGTTGTTTGTCTTCAGACACACGTTAACTCACTGATGGCTGCCTCATATGAGGGACCTTATTATAAATTTGACACCCTTTAATTTGTTCACAGTTATTAATAATATAAGCGAAATAATTATTCTATATGAATTTCTACTTTGTTCTATGAAATATAGAAAATAGATTATTTTACCTCTAATTAATTTTTTTAATTAATTCAAAAATAACTCAAAAAGTTTGTTCTAATTTTTTTTTTTAATTTAATTTTAATTTTCATCAGAGATATTTTCCGTGATAGCCTGCGTAACCAACTACAACCACAAGAATTAATTTCAATGATTATAATTGTTTAGTTTTTCATTTTAAGCAAGTTTTTTTACTTTCTTTTATTTGCCTTATTGCCTTTACTTCATTCTAGAATTAATGTTTAATTTTATAAGTTTTTATTTATTTATTTATTTTTTTAAAATATTTTATTTTTAATTACTATTTTATATTTGCATATAGTGGTTAACATTAAATTTATAAGTGATTCAGGAATCGCTTCTTTGGCTCCTTGATTCTGACGATCTATTGTGATGCTTTCCTCTTTATTCAAAGCACACTATACACTCCCATAACCACAAGACTGTTAAAGCCGAACAATGACTCTTGTACAAACTAAGGCGGCTCAGCATATTCCAGCAACCTCTTTGGCCTGCTGTCTTATTGCAGATATTCGAAATTTACGTCATCCATATCTTAATAGTGACTCTTAATTTCTACACCTTTAAAGAGCCGAGACAGCATCTTCCGTAACGTCCGTTACTTCGTTTTCTCCCCGGCCCATCCATGCGGCACCAAAACTAGTTTCAAATACTCCATCAATAAGCCTACTACATTCCTCCAAACTACGAAAAATCAATGTGAGCGGAAAGGGAATAATATGAGACAGTTGTGGACTGTTTCAGACTTAGGTATTGCTCTTTTCTAGGATGGTTGTAACTACGAATCTTACAGTTCGACCCATATACGTATAATACTTTTATTAAAACAAAGATTTTTAAAATCAATATTTTGAGAGAAAAGTACTCCGAGGAATCTTTAGACTAGAGCTGAGAAAAAGAAAAAAAATAGAGAACTCTACGCCTTATACGGGAAGCCTTCGATTAGTGCTTTTATTAAGAGCCAGCGATTGAAATTGTACTGGCAGATTTGCCGGTTATCGGAAAGTAGAATAAGTCACGAAAGTATTTCTAGGAACGTTAAGCAGTACCTAATACGAGGACGTCCAAACACTCGCTGGCTGGAGAACGTGAGGTCGGACTTAGAAAGGCCTGAATCAATGCCCATTTAATGTATAATAGGGCTCAGTGGTTTGGTCGTATTGAGCAAGCCATGGACCAGCTCGGATTATTGTGCCGTAGGACGAAAAAGAAGAAGAATTAGGGTCACTGCAATCTCTTGGAGTGACCTCTGGATAAAAGGATTTTGAATCAGAATTAGGAACTTGAAATTAATCTCTCAATATAGCATGTGGCATATTGAGCTTGTGACATTTCTTTTAAGCTCCTGAAAAAAAAGTTCTAACTAGAATATTTGCAAATCTCACTTGAGTCTCAGTTGTACCGATTAATTACAACTAGAATCATAACAACAGAACTTCAATCATCCATCCAAGGACTTCATCCAATAGTTTTCCCAACAAGGGTGAATTTATCTGATGGTTTTTTTGTTTGTTTTTTTATCAACTTTTATTCTGAAATTATTTAAAAATTCTATTGATTTATTTGAAATTAATAAAATGTTAAATATTGATACAATAATTTAATATATCTCTATGTTAGATGTAAATATAGAAATAAGGCAAGACAAGAGATGAAAATGAAATGAAGAAGACAAAGTATGATAGATAGAAGAGGGAGAAAATGAGGGAGTTATGACGGGTAGAGACAGCGAGCGAGTGGAGGGGGGGAGGTGTGCAGAAGAGATGCAGATATTGATCCTTGTTCAGTTTGACCCATGACCTTTCCCTCCCATTCATTTTACTTCGCACACTTATAGCCAGCTCTCTCCCTCCCTCTAACATGTTCACCAGCACACAAGAGTTCCACTTCTAGCAATCCTCCTTCAGCATGGCCTCTATACTAGTTGTCTATCTCTCTCACTTTATAAATATAAGTATGCAAAGAAAATATATACAGGACACATCTCATGCTGGTTTTTTTTTTCATCTTCCTCTTCTTCGTCTTCATCTGGTGGACATCCTTTTATATTCAACAGTAGCTTCAGCAAGATGATGTGTTAAGTCTTCACCAACATCCTCTGCTGGTCAATATATAGATCTTTCATTTCAAACGAATTCTCATATCTAACTTCCAATCAACTCTCGCCATAAAGAAGAAAGTGGTTCTCTTTGATTTCCCCAATAGTACATTGAAGTACTGAGATTTTGACACCATTGTTACAAATGAGAGAAATAGCAAGAGATGTAAATCTACATCTTAACCTGACCATATTGTAAGGCACTGAAAATTGGGTTTTTGCTAAGCAGGCAGATTATTATTATTTGTCTGTGGGGAGGGAAACCCTACGCCATCCAAAGCCTCACTGGGGCCTTATAGCTACCCTAAGAAAAACAACAACAAACCGGTTCTAGAACAAAAATCCAGACCCGGATCTAATTCATCTAAGATTCACCGCAGTCCGAATAAATCGGACAAAAACCTTCAGCGGAAATAACCTAAGCTCTTCCACAGACATCCTTTTCCGACCAAAGATCCTGAACCTAATTTCCTCACAACCCAGGCAATCGGTCATAAGATGGATGGGTGTTTCCTCCTCTGTCTCACAGACTCTACAAAAAGGATCTGGCATGAGCCCTATTATGTAGAGATGTCTCCTTAAACCACAATGTCCAGTAAGAGGTCCAACCAGATGCCTGAAAGCGCTCCGTGAAAAACACAGCAACATCTCGAACAGGCAGATTAGTAGAATCCACTAATTAATTCAAAGAGAGTTAAAGTGAAGTTCGGAGGATGCAAGAATGCCATGCCCTACGAACGGAAATTCTTAAAAGCTTGGCCATCTGGAAAAACACACAAAGGCAGACCTACAGTGACCTGGATAGAAAGCTTCGATTTGAAAAATTAGGATAAAGAAAAAGAACCGAACCGGGAGAAATGAAAGGCCACAGAGAAGTGGCTCGTTTGGTTAGAGACTCCTCTAGGAGAATAAGGGAGAGAAGACGAAAAAGTAGTGTTGAAATACATGTTTAAAAGTCCACTGACTATGAAAAAGTATTTTTAGAGAAGATCTGCGGTTGGACAGCTCGAAAACAAAAAACGCAGACTATCGTTGGCATTGCCAAAAAATAGCGGTTTCTTTAGCGGCAAAAGAACGCAAACATAAATGCTCACTTGTACAATACTCGCCTCTATTCAAAAAGGGGTTTCTAAGGCGCGAAAAACAAAATATCAATCTAAGAAAATCTGTATTAACAAAAAAAAAAAAAAATCTGGTATGCAACACACACAAACTTTTCTCACTCTAAATAATACAGTTTAATCAAGATATATTCTTAAACTGAAATGATGGTGGGGGAATTTTAATTGTATATCTAAGCGGCCTTATGAGGAGCGCTCTGTGTCAAATCTCGGAAAGGTTATGCAAATTTAATATATTAGTTAACTGACAGACCTCCAATACCCCTTTAGAATCAATTTTTTCAGAAAAATGTTTTAAATAAACGTGATATGTTCTATCTATCCCGGAAGCATTCTATGATTAAAGAAAAAAATCGTTGTAAGCATTTTCAAGAAAATGTCAAAAAACTCAAAAACCTATTGTGTAAAATTGCAATTTCGGTTAATCGATTTTCTTCAAATTTGGAATTCTATCAATGCTTCTAATGTTTATTAGTATTAAATAGGTGGTAAAACCATATATTATACTGAAGTGGTACTTTAGAGGAAAACATCACGATAATGTTCCCCCAGAACCCCCAAAAATCAATTTTCCCGTGAAAACATTTCAAATAAAAGTGATAGGTATATATAACTTCGTTTAGATAGTCTACGAAGTTTAAAGAAAACCGTTAGAGCTGTTTTCGAGAAAATCACGAAAAACCGAAAAAAATCATTTAGTAAAGTCGCATTTTCAATTCATGGATTTTGCCCGAAATTTTCATGTCTGGTGCGCGGTGGGTGGTAGTGCTTAAATGGAGAATACCAAGTTTGTGCTTCCTGCGACTTTTCGTTTTTGAGATATTCTGAAAAAACAGACTATTTTGCCAAAAACATTTTTTTCACGGAACGCCAAAACATGTCTTTCCGGTCAAAACCCAATTTAGAATACGATCGCAGTATTTCCTCTTACCAGGAGCAGGGGAAAGTAAAAAAGATATTCAGCTTCCGTATACATAGAAATAACTCAATCATTTCATTAAGTTTCACAAACACTATCGGTCAGAAATTTGCTTACTTCTCAAAAGACCTGGAATCTAGCACTCACTAACTTAACGTAACATTCTCCAATAAAATGACTTCTGGATTCATAGCATGAATTTGGTAAGGTAATTGGGTAAGGCCAAATTTAAAAAGATGATACGCCAAAATGGCATGACCATTTAGAATTAGCTGACCTATCCGAGACTTACTAAAACTGTCCGATGTATTCTTGAGGAATCAAGGATATTCTTGATTCACTGTCTTTGTTGCAAATGTAGTGTGATTTATGTGGGGAATTGAGAGAATTGAACTACACTCATGATTCACTGGTACATATATTGAATAAAGCAAAGATACGGCAAAGGACTTTATAGTTAACCAAGAGAAAGTGAAAGTGTAGCGTAAGGCATTAGAGAGGTGTGATTAAGACTAAGCTGGCAGTGTGTTCGTTCTTTAAGAATGAAGATATTATATTTTTTTACTAGAAATCTTTCGACTTTTATCCCCTTTTTCGGTTTTGCTAAGGGTAAGGAGGCGGGTCTTGATTTCCCTAGGGGATAATGTTCCAGCAGTTATAGAAGGTACCGACTTCCTGTTCCTGCTTTGGAATACCTTGTCTACTAATTCTTATTTTGAATGTACAATGTTGCAGAAATTAAGATGGGAAGGTGATTTTTCCTGTTTCTGGATTTGTAGGTGCAGTGCCGTTACCGACTTCGAGTAATTGTCTTGAAAATATGGCAGCTTTTGGATCGTTTTGAAGTTGAACTCTCATATTCGTTGTTAAATGAATTGTTTTTACGATGCTCCAAAGAGTTGAATATTTCAAGTAGGCAGCAATTCATCAGCTGGAGTTGAGCGACGTATCAGTGGAAGCGTTTGCCTGAAGTCACCGGATAGTAACAGCAATGCTCCACCAAATGGGACCTGATTATTTCGCAACTCTTTCAATGTATGGTCTAATACTTCCAATGACTTCTTGTGAGCCATTGTACACTCATCCCATACAATGATTTTGCACGCCCGAAGAACCTTTCCCATTTTTGATGTTTTGGAAATGTTACATGTTGGGTTTTCTGTCAAGTGCATGTTTTGTGACAGTTTAAGATCTGAATGCACTATTCTTTCACCTTCCATCAACGTAACAGCAATACCTGAAGAAGCAAGTGCTAACGCAATATGGCCGTTTGAAGGATTTTAGCCAGGATTAAGGAAATTAAGAACGTTTTTCCAGTTCCATTTGGAGCGCCCAAAAAATACAATCAACCAATGGATTGTTTGGCTACAGCTTGTATGATGGTATCAAATGCTATCTTTTGTTCTTGAAGGAGTTTCAGTGTATCTTCTTGGACGAACAGCTGTAAGTCATTTCTGGTGTATGATTACTCTCCTATAACGCCTCAGGTGAAGTATAGGCGGATATCTGTAAGTCCGTTCAGTGAGTTGAGCAAGTTCTTCATCATTTGTGGTGTTTCCTTTCTTACCGTCTTATTCGTTCTAAACCTATTATCCATAGGTAGACAAATCAACTTACATATTGAAGCTCCTATCTCCCAAATGGCACAATAAGCCTCTGTTGGCTGCGGTGCCGGGGATAGCTCACCCGTGGTTGATAATAATAATAATCTCCCAGTTATTATTACTTGATCCCTTGAATGTCTAGGAGAGAATAAAACGCAGCTAGTTCAATAGTTGATATTCCATCTAACTAAACTTAAAATTTTGTTAAAAACTTCAACCGAAAGTGCCACATGGAGTTTTCAGATTTTCAAGCATTTCTCGAAAACCACTTTTTTGTACACTTACTAATTCATGGTCCTCGCGATTTTTTCAAAAATAGCTCCAATGATGTTGCCAAAATATTAAAAAAAAATAAATAAATAGGTCAAGGTAATTTATACATACATATAGGATATACAGTTCTTTTTTTGGGTTAATAGTTTTGGAGATTTTCTATAAGAGCACAAAATAAAGTGTTTGTCTTTGTTGAAGATTTACTAGGAAACACAGCATAATATATCAGTGCTTACAGGTGTAATAGAATAGATTTACTTAATCACACTAGTGCGTTGGTTAGGGGAACTTGTTTTAGGCCACAATGTTTTGGGTTGGTCAGTATATGAATGGCCCTTGGTCACATATTACATGAGATTCATGTCCTTACAAGATTCATGAAACTTACCACTTTCCATCACTCTCTCTTTCTCACTCTATTGCTGTAAACTAATGTACATGACAGTCGAACAATAAATTCTACTTTCTAAATAAATTCACCTAAAAGCCCAATCTAACGGAAAGGTTTAATTTAAAAGCCAAAAGTATTTGTTCATTTAGATGCTACGTATATATTGTCGTAGCTCCCAAGAATCCTGGAGAAACCAATTTTTCTGGATACATTTTTTCAAATCCAAATGGTAAGCCTATACGTATATGGTTAGTTTAAAGAAAATTGTTGTAGCCGTTATCGAGAAAAACGTAAAGTGCTGGAAAAAAAAAAATTAAACTGGCACTTCCGGTTAATGCTTTCTAACCGAAACCAAAAATGAAATGATGGTTCTTATCAAGTTGAAAGCTTTAATTTTTTTTCTTTTTTTTCTTTGAGATATTTGTCTACATACAAAAATAAAACGAAAGGAACTTAAACAAAAGGGACAATCTGCTCATGCAACTAATTTGACAGACAATCGAAACTACCAATAGATCAAAAACAATTAATATATAATCACGTAATCAAACCAATATGGGTCTTGAACTGTGAGTTTCCATTAAGCTCTCAAATTCGTAGAAAATCCAATTATTTCAAACACGAAAATTATTACAAAAACTCCATTTTAAGTTGTCTTAACTTCTTCTATTCATAACGATCTTAAAATTTCATATTTAATTGAATCAGTAAAATATAAAAATAAAAAATTCTATGGTTCCCATCTTTTTTATGCTCAAAATTCTCGTCTGCACACGATATAAATGAACACATCCAGCTGAGCCGCCGTTGGACTGCGCGACCACCTCTAACCAGAATGATGTAACAAAACTCTGGCGAGAGTTTTGGTAATGAGCAAGTTAGTCCAGTTCAGTTAGTATATTGTGAATAGCAAAAATAAAAAATACTTCCTCTTCCCAGTAATAGTAAGAGATAGTAAAAAAAAAAATCTGGTGTGAAACACTCACACAACTTTCTCTTACTGAAGTTTACAAAATTTCAGCTGACAAATTTTATAGTTAGTATACCAAATTTAATGAAATTTGTCGGTGTTTTTTATGGAGAAAATTGCGAAATCTGAAAAAAAAAACCGTTCAGTAAAAAACGCACCTCCGGATAAACTAATTTACTTGAATCACGGAATTTTGGCAATCTATTAATTTCTAATTAGTCTTTACGCGTTGATCTAGTGGCTAGCGCATTCTCCTTTCGTGCGAGAATTCAGGGTTCCGATTCCCGTGAGGGGTTGACCCAGCATCGTGATAAAAACTGGTAAGCTACAGTTAGTAGCGCCCTAGGTAGCGAAGGCCGGAACTAAACGGCGTGCTTACCACACGCCCTTCCCCGTATTCAAATCGCCGTCTGGCAAGCCTTGGCCCTTCATGGGCTGTTGCACCATAGGGTTTTTTTATTAATTTCTAATTAATTTTGTTTAGATGGCAAAACTGTAAAATCAACTATGATAGCACTTTAGAGGAAAACATAACCCTTCCGCTCCCCCAAATGCCCCCTTAAATGACTTTATCCGGAGAAATGTTTCAAATAAAAATTGTAGCTCTTTCTATTAAAAGAAAATCTTTGCAGTCGTTTTTTGAGAAAATAGCAAAAAAAAGTGGGGGAAAGAAAAAAAACATTGACTAAAGTGGTATTTCCGGTTGACAGATTTTAAGGTAACTTACTGTCGGTTCCCATGATGATACCTAAACGGAATATAAAGTTTGATCTTTCTGCGATTTTTTGGTTTTGAGCTATGCTAGTTGAGACCATTTGCTAAAAAAAAAAAAAAAACACTTTTTTGGATTCAGGGGACCTCAAAACGTGTATTTCCGGTGAAAACTCGATATAGAAAATTTGACACAATTTCAATACTTCCTCTTACTAGGAGTGAGAGAAAGTAAAAAAAAAGATATATTTTGTTCATACTAACACAAATAATATACAAACACACACACATTCATACAGACCATACACAAGAAAACTTTTTTCTTACTCAGTGTATCTCAAAACATGTTAATTTCTTACGAAAACTCAACATCGAAACTTTGACACGAATTTGACACCATAAATTCTTCACCTTAAAGCAGTGAGAGAGAAAGTAAAAAATATTATGTTTAATAATATGACAATTATAAAATATTATAAACCAGACAATATTGAATAGTTGTAACCACAAGTGACTGGGCCCAAGGGTTTAAATTGTTTATAAAGGTAAACTTGGTGAAGGGCGGACCCAATCAATTGATGGACTTTACTTTAGTTAATTGGATAGTTATGGATTATTTCTCTTAGATATTATATTCCTTAGTCTTAGTGATTTTATAATTCTATGACCTATATTTACAACCATGGTCTGTGTTTTTGTGGTCAATAAATTTAATTATTTTTAATCAAACAATTATTGGTACTATTAAATTTATTTAAAAAATTCTAATAATGAATGGTTTTGTCGAAACAACTTTTAATGTGATTTTTAAGTTAAAAAAATGATCGAAAAAATTTGTCTACGTTTTGTTCGCTATTAATTACTCTTGTTAGTAAGAGGAAGTATTGTAATCGTGTCAAATTTTCGATATCGAGTTTTCACTGGAAATATGCGTTTTGAGGTCGCCTGAGAAACAAAAAAGTGGTTTTTAGCAAATGGTCTGTGTATGTGTGTGTGAGTATGTACGTGAACAGCATAGCTCAAGTATGAAAAATCGCAGAAAGTTCAATAGAAAGTGAATATTCCATTTCGATATCACCATCGTTATCTGTCAAAATTCCTCAATCGCCACTTTACTGAACGGTTTTTTTTCACTTTCTTACGATTTACTCAAAAATGGCTCCGACTTTTTCAACTAAAGTGCCATTTTAGTTTACTGTACAATTCCGTCATCTAAATAATATTATTTAGAATTAAATGTTAGTAGAAATTCCGAGTTTGAAATAATCAGATGACCGTGCGTTTTTATTGAAATGTATTTTTTAGTTTTCTAGTATTTTCTCGAAAACGGCTCCAACGATTTTCTTTAAACTAGGAATATGAAGTACACATGTAAACTACAACTTGTATTTGAAAAATTTCTCCGTAAAGTCATTTAAGGGGGGTCTTTGGGGGAAGGGCGGGGTTATGTTTCCCTCTAAAGTTCTATCATAGTTGATTATACAATTCTACCATCTGAACAAAATTAATTAGAAATAAATAGATGACCCAAAATTCCGTGTTTCATGAAAATTAGTAAACTACAAGTGCGTTTTTACTGAACAGTTTTTTCAGTTTTCGACGAATCCCGACGATATTAAATTTGGTGTACTAATTATAAAATTTGTAAATTACCATTTTGAAAACTGGAGTAAGAGAAAGTTATGTGAATGTTTGATACCAGATTTTTTTTACATGATATAAATGAATGTTTTTATATAGCATCTGGTACTTTATCCGTCGTACCATGCATATTTCTTTTTTTTCTAAACGGTTTTGGATTTTCAACCGTCGTTTCAGAGTAAATTTAACAAGTTCGTGCAGAGAATTCACTTCGCAATGTTTCTGTTACACTCGACACTTGTTTATATTATATATTCGAGTGTAACAGAAATATTGCGTTGAAGTGATCTGTCTACACGAACTTGATAAATTTACTCTGACGATAGATGAAAATCCGAAACCGGTCAGGAATAAAAAAAATATGCATGCTACGACGGATAAAATACCATATGTTATCCAGCATTACGGAGCACATCCACATTTTCATATAGCGTTTTCACAGGAAATATCCGTTTTGAGGTCCGTAGGAAGTTGAAACTTGATATTCCGTTTAGATATCACTATGGGATCTGACAGTACGTTATCTGTTCAAATTCCTCAACCGGAAGTACCACTTTACTAGTTGGATTTTTTACTTTTTTGCAATTTTCTCAAAAATGGCTCCGACGATTTTCTTAAACTTGGAACATCAACCACACATACAAAGAGCTACAAAAAGATATTTCACCGGAAAAATGCATTTAATGGCAGTTATGGGGGAGAAATCAGTGAAGCAAAGTGCGTTTTTACTGAACAGTTTTTTTTTTCAGTTTTCTCGATTTTCTCCATAAACACACCGACGGATTTTATTAAATTAAGGTATACTAATATAAAATTTGTCAATTACATTTGTAAACTGCAGTATGAGAAAGTTGGGTGAGTGTTTCACACCAGATTTTTTTTTTTTTTTAATTTAAGGCGCGTCAACATCTATGGCCATTCAGTGGACTGAATAAAAATAAGTAAATTCTTTTACTTGCGAGTATTCTTGTGAATACTTGCAAGAAGGTGAATAATATGGAGTAAATACTCGTGTCTCTAGTAAACTCTTTTTTTTAAGTATGCCAAAAGTAAACGCTGAAAATAGGGTGAATAAAGCAGAAGTAAACACTCGTTCTCTTAGTAAATACTTGTCCTTTCGCGAGGTTAGCCTTACCCATGCTTGAGGCTATTTAATACTCAGTAAAATGGCTGGTTTTATGGATCTCCACAAGCCTATACGTTGTGGTAAGAGATTACATATTGATCATAATAATTTGTAAATACTTACTAAGATTTGAGAGTGAAAATGTTGATTTCCTGGCTAGTTATTTCTTGGAAGAGAAAAATGAATCTCGCGGAGGTGTCCTTTCTTCAAGAATGAAAATGGAGATATTTTTACGATATATTAGTGATCCCGTGTTTCAAAGTGGGGTGGCAAATGACATAGGGGTGGACCGAACCACTGTCTGTAAAACTGTAGCTAGTGAAATTGACTGTATTGTTGAAAAAGCCCATGCATGGATTAAATTTCCCCATCACTAAATTCCATTTTATCAGAAGACATGATAGGAATGGATATAGGAAATATATATATATATAGGAATGTCGGAGGTTAAACCTGTGACTGGCAGATAAGAGGCTAAACTGGCCTGATTGCTGGTTAGCGCGCCATTCCGGTTTTGACTGAAAGAATATTTATCCGTGAGTATTTACTCATCACAAAACACTTTTTACTTGCCCCCAAGTAAATACTCGCAAGTATAATCCTAGTAAACTCATTTGGCATACAAGTAAACAATCCGAGTATCCTCGGATTTTATTCACGCCATATAAAGGAGTATACTGTACTTGCTAGTAATCGCTAGCAAGAATTTACTTATTTTTATTCACTCCACCTAATGGCACCCGGAGCCTTCTCAGTTGCACTGCCGGCCTCCGGGACAGTGTTCTCTCGCTACAGACAATACTGTCCATCATCTAACAGTGAGCTGTAGAGGCTTCTAGGAAGAAAAAATCTAAGCACAGCTGGACTGGAACCCGGGTCACTCCGCGTGGGAGTCCAATACGCTAACCACTTAGCTATTCCCTTCCGTACACCATATTTTTTAATTTTAAATTACCCTAATTATTTGTTTTCTAGGAAAGCAAGAATAGAACAGATCAAAAAATTAACTTTTATGTATTCTTTTTTTTCGAGAACGTACGTATATCAGTTCACTTCACAAAGTTACTTTCTCTTGAAAATTTTATATTCGTAAATTTGTTTTATTGTCTGATGTTCTTTCAAATTATTTCTTACTTTTATTGAAATTCAAAGATTGGCACTTCTAATGAATTCACTTTGTTTTATTATCCTTTCTTAAATACAATCAATTTTCCTCAAAAACTTTGATGAATAATTTTAGTATATATCTGAAGCTGAACTTTCATATTAGTGTAAAAAAATAATAAATTAATAAATCAAGGAGTTTTCTCTGTTAGGTCTCAGGAATATATACGTGTAAATTCAATTATAAAAACTATTTTAGTTCATATTGTTTGTAGCTGTTTGTGTAACAATAGCATGACAGATATAAATAGGAAAAAAAGAAAGAAGATTTGTCATGTTTTTATTATTTTCGTACAATGTCTTCAGTTATTGGTATAGTTTAGTTTTGTCATGTATAAATAATAATTTAGTAGTTGTTATGAAATGTGGTGCTTAGTTTAAAATTCCCTTTTACAAAGATAACTCTATAAATACGGGAAGATTAATAGTAATAAATAACTTCTTTCAAATCAATTTCCAATCCAATTAATGTCATGCCATTTTTGTATAGTATGATAACTATCATTGTACCCTTATATAATATATATATATAATATATTATATATAAAAAAAAAGGTAAATAAATCAATTATATATTTGACAGGTTTGGTTTAGTAAGTTTAAATACATTATCATTAACTTGTTTGTTATTAATATAACAAGTTTTTCACTTTTGATTGAATACTTACAATTGTTATTATACAGATTTATAAAACTGTCCGTTGAATAATTTATATTTTAATTAATTTTTGAATTATTTTCTGTAATGAAAGGACACTGTCTTGGAGGGCAGGCAGGGCAGTTATGGACCCTTAACACGCCTTGAATTAAGAAATAAAAAGAATTAACCAATTTTAAATATCTAAACTAGATCGTAGAAAAAAATTAATTGGATTTTTCTTGTAGTTTTTTTATTATATATAATCCTGTTAAGCTGAGCTACCCCGACCAAGGTTGTGGTAACTAATCCTTTTGGAGGTGTCAGAGTGAGTGAACAAACGAGAGATGGGATTCCTGGTTGATATGATGGCCAGAATGATGTAACTCGGCAGCAGGTCTTACATTTAAGGCGCGTTGGTGGAAGAGCTCAAGAGAACAGTCAAAAGGCAACACCCAAAGGCTCAATTAAGAGATCTACTGCGAAAGGATGGGAAGAATTCTGTAGCCATGAGGAAGGCTACTCCGAAAGCAAAGCTACCGATCCTCTTGGAATGACGGTTAAGCGTGGGGCCAATTCCCCTACCAAGTAAAAACCACCAGTTAGGAAACCAAGAAATAATAAACAAGAATATTATAGGAGGCCAAAGTTCATGTTGGACTGTAGCACCCGTTAAGAAGAAGAAGAAGAATAAATACAGGAAAAGAACGCCATTTGAATGTACCATATAGTTTTTTATTAAATTTCCCATTGGAGAGAACAGATTTCAGTGGCTAGAAATAAACACTATGTAATTAAAGTTTTCTTATTTCCCGATCGAATTTCTAATATTATATTTACACGCTCCGAATACCGGATGAAAAAAATCTGACCAAAGTACCAGGTAGAAAAAAAGAAGCAGCCTTCTTCGATTTTAGAGCACTATGAAAGGGCGTCAAGCTCTTAATCATTTCCAGCCGGATCATCTTCAGGTTGTTCCAAGACAAGAAATGCTGAAGAAAACAGCAGTTGCATTTTCAATAATTTTACGAGTACGTGCTGATATACTACACAGCTCCATGTTCACATCAAAAGACTAGAACGAATTAAGATGGCATAAAGCGAGGTACTAGGTCTCAACATTTGACAGAGGTATGGTGGGGAAATTCTAGAAAACTACCTACTCCTCCCCCCCCAAATCAAGATAGTTCAGAGAATCTGTAGAAAAAGAGTGAGATCGGATACCAATGCGACTATTCCGTACAACCCTATTCTCCTTCAAGATCCCTATTGCTCTAGCAGATTTTCACCTGTAGATTGTTGTAGGGGATTATCGCACTGCGTCCTGAAAGATCTATTGTGCCCCCGGAACCTTCTCAGTGCACTGCCGGCCTCCAAGCAGTGTTCTCTAGCTACAGACAACACTCCTCATCACCGTACAGTGAGTCGTAGAGGCTCCTAGGAAGAAAAAATCTAAGGGCAGCATGCTGGATTCGAACCGGGACCTTTGCGTTGCTAGTCCAGCGAGCTACCACTGAGCTAATCCCTTCCTTCTCCCTTGGCTTACGTCAATTAACTAGGGACGGAGACCCCAGTATGTGTACTGTGTTTGTCTTTGTCTGTAAAGTGTAGAGTGTATGTAGTTTAAGTGTATTGTTCTGACGAATGCGTGGAGTACTGAGCTGTGGTAACCCATGAGGTCGCTATTTCCCAAGTAACTGCATGCAAAAGATTTTCATCTGTAACGCTGGTTACAAAATCATTTAAACGGGCAAATTATTCCATCTGAAGAATCAATAAAGAAACATTTGATTCTTTTTTAAGAAAATCTTCAGTTTTTTGAGAGATTCCTGAGGCCTTTTGCCTGATTGTTGGAAAAAGGTTATTGAAAACGAAAGAAACTATATCATAAATTGAATAAATATTTATTTTACATTAGAGACCTCTTTATTTCCCCTGTCATCGCAACAGAACTATTGTAATCTCCCCCCCGTAAACATCTTGGGATTGTTTTAAGCAGATATTTTACCCAGTGATTTTTGGCATTTCATGGTGGACATGCAATAATTCTTCGTAACTACAATTATGCATCAGAAATGCTATTGTTATATTAAATTATTATCTATTTATTTTGATAAATTCAACAAATATTAATAAATTATAATAAAACAGAAGGATTTTTTTTAAAGATTGAAATGATAAATATAGACAATGACTTAGTGAAATTAGCCTCATTCTATTCCTGTAATCGGCTAGAAATATCTTGAATAAAGGAAAGAAGTGCAAATTGTTACCTTTAGAGATAGGTAGAAAATGGGCTGAAACTTACCAAAAAGAACGAGGAGGAATGAGTTCATTGGTAAATTACAAATAAATCATGGTTGGAAACAAACTCTGTATCAATGTTCATATCAAAACATGCAACCAAGATCTTCACTCAGTGATAAAAATATTTTCACAATCGAACTAAATTACACTGCAGATTTTTGGTTTTTATATATATATATATATATATATATATTAACAAATTGAAGGGAGGTGGGGAAAAATATGCATTCACCTTCAGTATTGTTTATTTTTTGGATTAGTATAAGTTAGAGCAGTTTCAATTACAAACGAAATGATAATCTAGAGAATAAAACAAATTTCTCTGGTCGACCAGCGCGCCACAGCTCTCGTGTAGGGGAAGTCATGAAGTAATGAAGGGATTAGAGTTTTGATCAATTAAGTCAAAGGTAAGAATTACATTTTTTTACTTTCTCTTACTCCTAGTAAGAGGAAGTCTGTAATCGTGTCAATTTCGATATCGAGTTTCCCCGACCTATCCGTTTTGAGGTCCCTGAGGCCAACAAAGTGGTATTTAG